>CAUYUJ010020976.1:44212-89212 GCA_963575745.1 Prorocentrum cordatum | reverse complement strand
GCATCTTAACTGCGTATCAGCAGGACTGGTGGGGCCATCATCGTGGGCCATATGTAAAAATCACCTCAAGCTCTTGTCTGGGTCTAGTCGATTTGCTTCCCTACCGTTATCGGAATGGACTTGTCTGAACTACATTGTCGTGCTGTGTTCTCCAATCTCCAAAACCACAACGTGCGCAGTCGGCTTGCCAAGTTACCCCCAACGCAAGTCACAGAAAGTTTGACACAGTCCGCTAAGATACAGGCAATGGAAAGTTACACCTCCACATGTCAAGGACTCATCGCAAAAAGCAACACCCTGGGCTGTCAGCGCCTTCAGATCCGCATCGTTCCGATCCAAACAACTCAACATCGACTGTGCCCTCGCACACTGGCTGCTGCTGGCGGAAATACAGGCAGGACGCGAAAGCCATGTCTGGTGGTCATTGCTCACACAGTTTGGAAGGTGAATGGGCATGCATGTTGCCGCTACTAAACATGAAACAGAGCCAGGCGAAGGACCCAACCACATGCGGTTGTGAATGCCTCGCTGAGGGGTACCGAGGCGGGCTGGGCGGCTCGCCTGCGACTTCCTCACCACTTACGATCCTGAAGCTAGAAACTTGCATTCGGTCGGGCCTGTCCCCCGGCAGGGGGATCTTGGACGAAAGAATACAAACGGTCAAACAATCCCAAAAAATAGTCACCAACATTCACATAATCGTCCCCTGGCTGTTTTTTGATACTATTCTTAAAAATTCCTCCTGTAGAGGGACAAGCCCGACTTGAAACTTGCAACGTGCTCACGGATGGAGGGCGGGTCATTTTCAAAATGTGGCTCTCGCCTCAGCGCCGCGCACATTCAGCTTCAGAGTTTGCAGAAGCTTCCCGGATGGAGGGCGGCTCGTGTTCATCATGTGGCTCTCGCCCCAGCGCCGCACACACTCGCTTTGAAAGTTCACTAGGGTTTCACGGATGGAAGGCGGTTCCTCTTCAGAATGCGGTTCTCGCCCTAGCGCCACGCATATTCGGTTTTGAAAATTCACAACAGTGTGAAGGGTTCTTGTGGCTGACGCCCCAGAAACGGTGTTCGGGCACGATGTATGGCAGTCCCGCTGATTCGGGGTGTTTCGTCCCAGACATTGTGTTCTGCACGATTTAGGATCGTCAAGTCGCAGCAGTAATGTTGACCCGCGGCGATGAAGTCCCAGGAACGGTGATTTGGCACGGTTGGAGATTTTCAGAGGGCTGTCTTCCAACGTGCTTCTTCCCGCAGTGGATATAGACCCTTGCATGAGCCTATGAAGATGGAACTTGGAGGGAGGGATTATTGCAACATGGTTGACGAGTCTTGTGGTTCCACTGGTCCTCCTCCTCCTCCTCCGCCTCCTCCTCATCCTCCCCATCCCCCTCCTCCAGCTCCTCCTTCCTTCCTTCCTGCCTGCCTTCCTTCCTGCCTCCCTTCCTTCTTCATCCCCCTCCTTCCCTCCTTTCTCCTTCCTCCTCCTCCTTCCTTCCTTCCTTCCTCCTTCCTCCGTACTCGTTCCTCCTTCCTCCTTCCTCCTCCTCCTTCCTCCTTCCTCCTCCTTCCTCCTTCCTCCTTCCTCCGACCTCCTTCCTCCCTCCTCCCTCCTCCCTCCTCCCGCCTCCCTCCCTCCCTTCCTCCTTCCTCCCCACCTCCCTCCTCCCTCCTCCCTCCTCCCTCCTCCCTCTTCCCTCCTCCCTCCTCCCTCCTCCCTCCTCCCAGGTCCCTCCTCTCTCCTCCCTCCCTCCCTCCCTCCTCCCTCCTCCCTCCTCCCTCCTCCCCTCCTCCCTCCCTCCCTCCCTCCTCCCTCCCCCCCTCCCTTCCTCCTTCCCTCCCTTCCCCTCCTCCCTCCATCCATTCTCTCCTCCTCCTCCTCCTCCTCCTCTCCTCCTCCTCCTCCTCCCCTCCCTCCCTCCTCCTCATCATCATCATCATCATCACCATCTCATCATCATCATCATCATCATCATCATCATCATCATCATCATCATCATCATCATCGCCCCCCCTCCCCTCCTCCCCCTCCCCCTCCTCATCCGTTTCCTCGCCTCCTGCTCCCCCCCCCTCCCTCCCCCCCTCCCTTCCTCCTTCCCTCCCTTCCTCCTCCCTCCCTCCATCCATCTCTCTCCTCCTCCTCCTCCTCCTCCTCCTTCCTCCTCCTCCTCCTTCTCCCCCTCCTCCTCCTCCTCCTCCTCCTCCTCCTCCTCCTCCTCCACCTCCCTCCTCCTCCTCCTCCCTCCTCCTCCTCCTCCTCCTCCTCCTCCTTCCTCCTCCTCCTCCTCCTCCTCCTCCTCCTCCTCCTCCTCCTCCTCCTCCTCCTCCTCCTCCTCCTCTCCTCTCCTCCTCCTCCTCCTCCTCCTCCTCCTCCTCCTCCCCCTCCTCTTCCTCATCCTCTTCCTCCTCCTTCCTCCTCCGCATCCTCTTGGGCCCGGGCGGCCCCCTGGACGTCCTTCGAGTCCAGCAGCCGGCGCACCTGCACCGGGGCCTGCATCTGCAGCAGCCGGAAGACGCAGCAGAACATCGCGGAGGCCTCCGTGGACGAGCCTCGCGCCGCGGATGCCAGGAGCCCCCAGGCGTTGCTAGGTCGGGCATGTCCTCCCGCAGGCGGGTTTTAGACGAAACTTTACCATGTAAAAAACGGTCAGATCTATATGTATATATATATATATATATATATATATATACACACAGCCCCCCTGGGACCCCATCTCAAGAGAAAAAAGTAAAGGACTTAGCGGGAGAGAAAGAGAAAATGATATATATATATATATAGAGAGAGAGAGAGAGAGAGAGAGAGAGAGAGAGAGAGAGAGAGAGAAAATGAGAGAGGGGGGGGGAGAGCGAGAGAGAGAGAGAGAGAACAAAAGAGAGAGAGAGAGAGAGAGAGAAAAAACAAAGAAAAAAACATAGAGAGAGAGAGAGAGAGAGCGAAAGAGAAAGAGAGAGAGAGAGGGGGATACGAAACACGAAACGCATATCAGAGTGAGGGGGCCGAACGGTCATTCACTCTCCCTGGGTGCGTGGCTGAAGTGAAACTCCGCGATGCGAATTCGCGTTGTTTGTTGTTTGTTGTTCGTCGTCGTCGTCGTCGTCCTAGGTTGGTCGCGGGTGGGTCGCGGCGCGGGTGGGTCGCGGGCGGGTTGCGGCGCGGGCGGGTCGCGGGTGGGTCGCGGCGCGAATGGGTCGCGGGTGGGTCGCGGCGCGGGTGGGTCGCGGGTGGGTCGCGGCGCGGGTGGATCGCGGGTGGGTCGCGGCGCGGGTGGGTCGCTGGCTCCGCGCCAGCCCGCAGTGGTGGCCCAGTGCCTCAATGGGTACATTAGGCATTACACCCACGTGAAGAGCATTACGCCCAAAGAAAACCAGCGTCATGCTGAAGAAAGCAAGCGTTGCGCCTTAGTCGCACCCCTGGGCATTACGCCCATGTGAAGAGCTGCACGCCCAGCGTTTTAGAGCATTACACTCATCCTCCTAGAGCATTGCGCTCTTATCGCCTACTGCTAAAAGCAAGAGCATTACGCCCTGCTGTGGCTCCTCCCCTATCATCCTCATCCTACACAGGCATTGCGCCCTTGACTACACCCTGGGCGTTGCACCCGTTTGGAGAGCATTGCGCCCTGATCGATTTGAGTATTACACTCCAAACTGGTGCGCCCTGCTGATTATCCTCCTGTCGTCGCCTCTCCTCCATGAGCCCGCGCGCGGGTGGCCTGCCTGTGGGCGGTGGCGGACGGGGGTGGGAGGATCCTCCTCCTCCTTATCCTCCTGCTCCTCCTCCTCCTCCTCCTCCTCCTCCTGTGAATTGCACTCCGTACAATGTGTTTCCAGAGGTGTTTCTGACTAACATGTTAAAGCAAGCGCCCCCCCCCCCCCCAAAAAAGCAGCGTAGCAGCATGTGTAAAGCAGGCATGGCAGTAAGCAGGATGCACTGTGCCGTTTGTGCTCGAGAGGCCTCTCGACTGACCAGAAACGCTATCTTCACCCTTCCCGTACGCAGAGCGATTATGGACCAGGATGCTCGAGGAGAAGTTGGCAGGTTTCGGACTTCGATTCGAATACGATTGGAGACTTAGAGTGCTTCGACCGATTCACATTGGTAGCGGAGCGATCTATTCACGGACCACAGTTATCACCCATGGGACCGCCTGGCGGGGGACGCGGCGCAGCAGGGCGAGATGACGGACAGCCGCCAGCGAGTTTCATCGGCAGAGCCCCAGAGTTCGACGGCTCGATCGATGGCTACAGGACGTTCGGAAAGAAGGTGGAGATCTTCGCGGCAAGAGCTCGCGGACGCGAGCAGGAGAAAGGAGTAGGGCTCAAGATAATGCAAGGCCTGTGTGGCCGAGCGTGGGAGGTGGTCGAGGATATCGAGATCGGTGAGATCGAGAAAGAGAAAGGCTGGCAGACCATCATCCAGGCGCTCGACCGGGCATACAAGTATGATCAGATCACGGAACTCCCGACGGACTTTGAGAATTTCTTCTTCAAGGCAGCCCGCAAGCCCAAGGAGACTCTGATTGACTACTTGACGAGGTTTCGGACATCAGAGCGGAAAGTGCGAGCACACGACGTGACATTACCAGACAAGGTGCTCGGCTGGTTTCTATTGCGGAGGGCCGGGCTCGACAAAGAGGGCAAGCAGCTCATCGTGAACCAAGTCGGCGACAACCTCTCACTGGACAAGGTCGAGGGCGAGATGAAGAAAACGTTCGGCCTAGACTCGATGCCAAGCTATCGAGCCAGTTCTGGAGCGGCAGCCTACCACCTGGACGACTACGAGTTCGACGAGCAAGACGACGTCTACTACGGAGGCGACGACGAGGAGCACTACTACGATGACTACGGCGAGGACCACCAAGAGATGGGCCCCAGCTTCGACTCGGAAGCGGCCTACTACAGCGAGACAGTGATGAACAACCCCCCCATGCCAGACCAGGCGTACGACGTAGACCACTACGATGATATAACGGCAGCATACACCGACGCGAGACAGAAGATGAACGACATGTGGTTGGCCACAGGTTTCTACCCAGTCGTAGCGATGGTACCGCCACCGACGAGGAGTACGGCAGCAATAATACCCTCGCGAGCTTCTGCCGCTGGCAGAGGTCGAGGCGCGGCGCGAGGCGCGTCCCGAGGGCGAGCTACAGGAAGAGGTTCGACGGCTTCGAAAGGACGCGGCAAGACAAACTTTGCCAGCAGCTACGGCAAGGGTGCAGCAGGACGTGGGCCACCTCACCCACCACCGAGAGCGACAGAAGAGACGATATGCCTACGATGCGGCGCTCGAGGTCACTTCGCCAAGGACTGCCCCCACGCGAGCAGGAAGAGGCAGAACGTCGGCGACGATTCCGCAGAGGCGCGGATGGTCACGGACGAGGCGGAGGACGGGTACGTCTCGACCGAGCTCAACCCGTCGGAGGCGATACACGATAGTGGGGCGACCAGCGTTATTGTGGGACACGAGACACTCAAAGGATATTGCAAGCAGCTGGTCGCCAAAGGATTTCTAGTCAGCAAGATGAAGTTTTTCCCGTGCTCCAAGAAGTTCAGGTACGGCAACGACTCGACCGGCGAGGCGACGGCGCGTGCAGTTGTGCCGTCTTTCCCTGGAGGCAAGTTTGTGGAGATTCTCACGTATGTGATTCCTGGCAACACGCCATTTCTGTTTGCCAGGCCAGTGATGGAGGAGCTCGGGATGGTCGTGGATTTCAAGAATAAGAGGGCATGCTGGGACGGTGACGGCAAGTGGTTTCAGCTACGCCAGCAGCCCAGTCGCGGCCACTTCATCATCGACATGCTGGAGAGTTTCGATACGTGTATGAAGGACCGCGCCGACCAGACCCTACTGCCTCACAATATGTTGGACCACGTGCGCGTGCAGCACCCGATCAGTCCCTACACGTTTCTTGGAGACGAGGTGCTGGCGCATGAGAAGTCAGTGGACTTTATCGGCACGATGGTCGAGATAGACAACACGGCCGACGCGACAGAGGAGAACAACTACATCACCAAGGACCTCAACCTGAAGCAGCTGCGCAAGTGCCAGGAGTCCGTAGACACGGCCGCCAAGGGGCTGAAGCATGACCTGAGCAGGGCGAAGGACATCCAGAAGGCCAAGCGCAGGATATGGGAGGTCTACGGTGGCACTTCGGAGCTGACAAAGGAGCTGAGAAGGCGCGGACATCAGGCAAGGACGCTCGGGATGCACAGCGGCTGGGATTTCAGTAAGATTGCTACGCAGAGGAAGTTTCTCGACCTGGTCGACGAGGACCAGCCGGACGACATCTGGATGAGTCCCGAGTGCAAGCTCTGGACGCTGATGCAGGAGCGAGGCTGCAAGACGGACGAGGACAAGCAGAAGTTGCAGCAGCGGCGCTCGGACAACCATCAGACGCACCTGATGTTCTGCAAAGATCAACCTCAAGCAGTGGCAGGCTGGACGAGACGCACACTTGGAGCAACCCTCTACGGCACGAAGCTGGAGGACGAAAGCACTATGCGAGTTGCCTGGACACCATGTGCTTTTCGACCAGTGCATGACAGGATTGGAGATTCCAGGAGAAGGCCTGGCAGAGGAGGACTGGCAGAAGGACTCTACGAGTACCAGTGCGACAAGCAGCACGAGCATGTCCACCTGGAAGGCAAAATTCCAGGTACCAACCTGCACCGCGCGAGTTTCGCCGAGAACTACGGGACCCTGCTGGCCAAGATCCTCAGCGATCTGCTGGAGCAGCCCCCCCCTCAGGACTCGGATATCCTAGCGCTGGGTCTCGAGGAAGGCGAGGGCGCGGTGGGGTATATTTACCGCGCGACGGTGGGCAGCAGCAGCAACGACCCGAAGGAGGCGTACCAGAACCGGCTGCTGAGGAGCGAGTTCGGCCAGAACGTGGTCAGGTATGTGGAGCGCCTCCACAAGAACCTGGGCCACCCGAGCACGGAGGTCTTCGTGCGGATGCCGACGGCGGCGGAGGCGAGAGAGGAAGTCATAGCGCGTGCGAGGAGGTACATATGCGCGACCTGCGCAGAACGGAAGAAGGCATCCCAACCGCCGAAGTCGGCACCACCATCCTGGAAGACGTTCAACCAGGCAGTCTACTTGGACTTTTTCGAGTTCAAGCTGCGCTCGGGCTCGGCGAAGATCGCGCACATGCTGGACGGAGCTAGCCGTTTCCAGAAGTGCCGAATCGTGGCGCGCGAGACCTCAGCCGAGGCCATCAAGTCCATCGAGAAGGCGTGGATCAAGCACTACGGGACCCCGACGAGGCTCGTGATGGACGAGTGCGGCGCGGCGCGCGGTCAGGAGATGCTCGACTGGGCCAGCAACCAGAACATCAGGATGCGGATTGCCCCTGGCGAGGCTCACCACGTCTTGGGACCAGTTGAGCGAGCTCATCAGGTGACGCGTGAGACGCTGGAGCATTGGTTCGAGGAGACTGGTCTAGAACGCACCATCGAGAACCTGAAGTCGGCGCTGGACTACGTACCCAACCAGATCAACAGGATGATGCACCACAAGGGCTTCAGTCCAGCGCAGTGGGTTTTGGGCTACAACCCTGAGCTCAACGACTCCCTGTCCGCGGACACGCTGTCCGCGCCAGCGTCGGAAGCCTACCTGGAGGAGGAGACGTTCCGAGAGGCGATGCAGAGGCGGACGGCAGCGGCGACGGCTTTCATCAAGGCGGGCTCGACGGAGCGGCTGCGCAGGGCCTTCCTGCGCAAGAGGCGTGACATCCACGAGGCGGCGAGCGCGGGCGACGAGCGCCACTACTGGCGCGACCGTGGAGCTAGTCGGCTTCAGAAGTCACGCTGGAGAGGGGCGGCTACCGTGGCTCTACGCGAGGACGCGGAGAACGGCCAGCCCAAGGTCTACTGGGTCACGCACGGCGGGAGCTTACTGAGGAGCAGCCCGGACCAGATCCGACCCATCGTGGAGCGGATCGGCGAGCCTAAGCGACCAGCAAACCTACAGGCAGCACAGGACACACTACAGGGACTACGACGCGGAGGTATCGTGCAGTTCTTCGATATCAGCCAGCTGCCCGGGCCCACTGAGGAGGACCGAGCGGACGAGCCGATGGAGGAGGATGAGCCAGTGCCTTCAGCGGGGAGCGCACCGACGGTGGGGCAGGCCATGGCAGGTCAGCTCAGGCAGGTCTCTGCCCAGGGTTCCGAGCCGCAGGCCGAGCCGAGGCTGGCGAGCAACGAGGACCCACCACCGACGGCGCACGACACGGCGATACCTGATCAAGATGAAGATCCATATTTACATTCGCAGCCAGTCACAGCACCGGCACAGGCAGAGTCAGAAGGTCAAGAAGCTGGGGGTGACAGTAGTGCTTCGAGACTCATCACACCCACACCGATGACAACAGTGACCGACTCGGCAGCGAGGTTCAGGGAGATGCGGAGGAACCTGGACACCTCGGAGATGGCACCGATGCGGGCGTTCACAGCTCAGCGCGACCGACAAGACCACCGATCAGGACCCTACGACAAGGTGGAGATCTCAGAGGAAGTGATGTTCCTGAACCAGGACGCGCTACCCAAGGGCTGGAGCTACAGCGAGCAGGAGCAGGCATTCTACCTGGACTACGAGGAGTGCTACGTGGCCGGCGAGCTGAGCGAGAAGAACATGAACGCGGAGGACAAGGCCAAGTTTGCGGAGGCGAAGCGCGCGGCGCTGCAGAGCTTCTTTGACCACCAGGTCTGGGAGCAGGACAAGAACGAGGTGAAGGGCCCCAAGAAGGTGCTGAGAGCACGGTTCCTGCTCAAGTGGTCGAAGAACGCCGACTGAAGCTACCGGGCCAAGGCGCGGCTGGTTATCCAAGGGTTTCGAGATCGAGATGCGGTTGCGGGGAAGCTGGCCAAATCCTCACCGACGATGACGAGACTGAGCAGAACCTTCATCGTGATGTTTGCGCGCATTCACGGCTGGATCCTGTTCACCGCGGATGTCAGCACTGCGTTCTTGCAGGGCAAGCGCTCGGACCGCGGGATCTCCGTGCTGCTACCGGCGGAGGCGCGCAGGTTGCTCGGCACTCAGCCGGGCACGCGGATGAAGCTGCTCAAGAGTATGCACGGCCTGAGCGACGCGCCGAGACTCTGGTGGGAGGAAGCTACTGACCGCATGATTGCGCGTGGCTTCGTGGTTCACCCGCTCGACCCCTGCCTGTTCCTGAGCTACCGCCTGGACGCGACCAACTCGAAGGTATTCGACGGCGCGATCGGACTACACGTTGACGACATGCTCGGCGGCGGCAGCAACCAGGATGGCAAGGAATGCTTCTCGGCGCGCGTGAAGGAGCTCAAGAAGGTTTTCAACTTCAGGACGTGGGAGGACACCGAGAAGGGCACGCTGAACGTAGCGGGTGACGCCTCGATGGATTTCTGCGGAAACCAGCTCACAAAGACGACGACCGGCGACTATCAGATGAGTTGTGGAGCCTACATCAAATCACCCAAGCCAATCACCGTCACCAAGAACCGAGCGAGCGACCAGAAGTTGGCTATCACCGAAGGCGAGCGTCGACAGCTACGAGGACTGATGGGAAGCTTGGCGTGGCCCAGCAATCAGGCAGCGCCACACTTGCAGTCCAGCGCTAGCCTGGGACAAGGTGCGATCAACGAGGGCTCTACCGTGCAAGACCTGGTGGAGGCCAACAAGACGCTGAGGTTTGCCAAGGCCAACAGCGACGTGTGCCAGGTGTTTCCCAAGATATGTGACGACCCGGACGAGGTGACGTTCATTTGCATGACGGACGCAGCGTGGGCAGTTCGACGTGATGGGAGCTCGCAAGGAGGCTACCTCATCCTGGCTACTCACAGGCGCGTGCTCAGCGGCGAGACCGTCAAGTACGTGATCGTCGACTGGCGCTCGTGGAAGCTACCGAGGGTGAGTAGATCCTCAGTGGCGAGCGAGGCCCAAGCTGCAGCCGGAGGCGTGGACGCGCTCGAGTACGTGAAGGTGCACTACAGCTTGATGCTCGACCCCACGCGGGACCCGAGGCTGAACGGCACCATGACGGTGCTGGGCAAGAGTGCGCTCGTGGTGGACGCGAAGGCTCTCTACGACGCAGCCCAGGAGGCCCACGTGCACAACTTCGACGACAAGCGGACGGGCATCGAGGTGCAGGTGCTCAAGGAGCGCATGACGGCGAGCGCGACGGGCTGGTATTGGGTCAGCTCGGAGCGTCAGTTTGCAGACGGCTTCACCAAGCTGGCAGCGCGACACTTGTTGGCAGATCGACTCAGGTCTGGAACGATCAGCCTCCGGTTCGACGAGAAGTTCCAGGCCGCCAAGAAGGCGACCGCTAAGGACCGACAAGCGGAGGCCAAGAGGTTCGCCATATCTAAGCCGAAGACCAACGCGATGACTGCTTTGGCGACCATGACGTCCATGACGACAGCGGCGGCCAGCGAGGTGAAGATCTACGAGAGCGAGGTGGAGCAGGCCCTGGTGGAGTTCAAGTGGACCGAGAGCCAGAGGATTGTGATCAGCATACCGCTCAGCACGTTCGTGAGAGGTCTTCTCAGCATGATGATGGTGCTCGTGCTTTTGGGTTTCGTGTGCTGCGCAGTGCTCAAGGCTGCAGGAACGGCGAGGCCCGTCCCGGCTTCTCCAGAGCCAGACGCTGAGAAGGAGCTTGTACCAACTCAGATCCCGAAGGAGAAGAAGGTGAAATTGAGCACGGTCAAGTGGAACATCGGTTGCCAGGGACGGGTCAACTACACGAGTATTGGACGACCCGCCGGACAGTATGGACAATACAAACATGTGACGAACGGATTTAGGCGAGGCTGGGAGGTTACCCGTGAACTGCACACTGTGCAGCAAAAACCGCACCATGAGTGACGGTGCCCCGGCAAATCGTGATTTGCATCCTGTTCCAGTCTCGTGCTTTCCTTTTCCTCATTCTCTCAATGACGCTATTTCAGCAGAGGTATGCGACTACGTTGTTTGGCGCAGTTTCTCTCGAGCAAGGCAGAGTTGGTGTCCGGACGCCAGTTTGGGCGGTCGAGCCGACGCTAATGATCTGCGAGCTGCTGTGGTGTCCTTTTATTTTTCACGTAATTGAGGTGAGAGTTTTACGAGTTTTCATTCCCTTTCTTATCAGTGTGAATTGCACTCCGTACAATGTGTTTTCAGAAGTGTTTCTGACTAACATGTTAGAGCAAGCACCCTCCCCCCCCCCCAGCTGCGTAGCAGCATGTGTAAAGCAGGCATGGTTGCAAGCAGGATGCGCTGTGCCGTTTGAGTTCGAGAGGCCTCTCGACTGACCAGAAACGCTATCTTCACCCTTCCCGCACGCAGAGCGATTGTGGACCAGGGTGCTCGAGGAGAAGTTGGCAGGTTTCGGACTTCGATTCGAATACGATTGGAGACTTAGACTGCTTCGACCGATTCACACCTCCTCCTCCTCCTCCTCCTCCTCCTCCTCCTCCTGGTCGTCACTCCCATACAATAACTAAAGAAGAGGCTCCCGCCTGAGAGATCCCAGCAATAACTGAGGAGGAGGCTCCCGCCTAAGAGATTCCCCAAACAACTTTCTGATGAGGAGGCTCCCGCCAGAGAGGTTACTACGGCGAGGGCATTTGATAAGGAATCATTGGATAAGTAATCCAGGGTGTGGAAGCCGGCGGAGCTCCAATTATTGATCGGCCGTGGATGTCGCCACCGCCCTCATCGGATAAGGAAGCCCCCAAGGTCTGAGGCCTCATGGGCACATTCCTTAACCAACGCCCCCGCCGTAATCACAGTCGCTGAGGGGGCAACTTCGCCTGAAAGGTCAAACAAAAAAGAACAAACTGCAGAAGGCTTTCGCTTGAGAGGTCCCAACAAACTCTCTGGTAAGGAGGCTCCCGCCTGAGAGGTCCGAACAAAACTCTCTGGTAAGGAGGCTCCCGCCTAAGAGGTCCCCAAACAAAAAAACTCTCTGGTAAGGATGCCCCCGCCTGAGAAGTCCCCGAAAAACTCTGTGGCAAGGAAGCTCCTGCTTGAAAGGTCCAAAAAAAGCTCTCTTGGGAGGACGCGCCCGCCGGAGAGGCCCCCAAAAAACCAAAAGAAACCCAAACACCATGCCTCCCCCCTCTGTAACTGCCCCGAAAAAAAACCAAAAAATCAAGAGGAGACCCGACGCCGCTGCCACAACTGCGGTGACAAGGGCAGCCATCTCCTCTGGAACTTTGGTTGTTTTTTTGTTTTTTGTGACAGTTCCATGGATGAGAGGCATGGTGTTTGGGTTTCTTTGGGTTTTTCGGGGGCCTCTCAGGCGGGAGCCTCTCCCTGTTTGGTTTTTTGGGGGACCTCTCAGGCGGGAGCCTCCTCCCAAAAGAGTTGTTTGGGGACCTGTCCGGCGGGAACCTCCTCCACAGAGAGTTTTCGGGGGACCTCTCAGGCGGGAGCCTCTTCCTCTTCGCGTTTTTTTTGTTTGTGGGGACCTCTCAGTCGGGAGCATTTTCCTCTTCGCGTTTTTTGGGGCCTCTCAGGCGGGAGCTTCAACACAATCAACACAATCAACACAATGAGGTAGGTCCCTAATGACGACGGGTACCTTTCAATTGTATGGTTTTCTTGTTGTTTTTGTGTGTGTTGTTGTCTTTTTATTTTTGATGTTGATGCTATCGAGCGCAAGCGTTCTTGCAACAACACATGGTCGACATCTACATCAACAGATGAACGAACTTATTTGTTTAAAGCCCTCGGGCTTGCATGTGTGAAGATGGGGTCCCAGGAAGGGGGGTTACCATATATATATATATATATGTATATACACACACATATATATATATATATATATATATATCCCCAGGCTCCGCAGATCCTCCAAGTGGCGGTCGGTTGCGTGCCCCTTAGATATGGCCCCGTGGCGGAGTGTTCCCCAGACGGACGACCAGTGTCGCACGCCTTTGGCGTGGAACCAGGTCCCGAAGGGTACCCGCACCGAGCAAACGAGGCATTGAAAAGTCACGCCGCGCGCGTTGTGGATTTCCCTGCAACTCGTCGCGTTGGCGAGACGGGAGCTGGATGGTAGCCACCCCGGACAGCACCGCGACGAAGCGTTCTGGCTAACGAAGCAGCAAAGGGGCACAAATTTGTACCGACGGATTGTCTCGGCCCGCCCACTATGATACAAGTATGGGGGATAGAGGCCACACGCGGTCCGCTATAAAACGTGTTCAAAACTACGCTTGAAATCACGCAGCGACGCGAACCCCCTGTCATCGCATCTGCGCCGCGTGCAGAGCAAGAGGGATGCCGAGGAGGAGGGGAAGGGGAGAGGGCGAAAAGACGGGCAAGTCGGCAAGTCAAACTAAAGTAGTGATAAGTTTAAGCAGGGCGAGCACAACAGTGCCTGCCCGAGCCCTGCCGAACAGGGGCGGGAAGGACAAGGTGTGCACGCCTGTGGGCTGGGCGGCCCAAAAAAAAACTACGCTAGAGAAAACGGAGGAGGGATGATATTGGCTACACGGGGGAGGCGAGGAACGCTGGCCGCCCATGGAACACCTCGCCAGGCCCCCGAGGCATGCATAAGGCAGATCAGATGTAGAAGCAGAGGTAGACGCAGTAGTACTGTAGACGCATGACCCCCTGCAAGTGTAGACCAGATGAGGTGGTAATCAAATGGGTGCAGACAATATGAAGATGCATCACATGTATCGCCGGTCACACACACACACACACACACCGCTGAGCCGAGATCCATCCACCCGGCGTTCGTCACAGCCGGCGTCGTTGCTGACGTAGGCGCCGATGTCGGAGTCGGCGTCGGGGCCGGCGACGGTACCTAGAGCCAAACACGTGTTAACAAAGTGGCCCCACCTAGTGACAGAGAGGCCCGATCAAACCGTATGTATGCCTTGGGACGGCCACCGCCTCGGAGTCGGAAATGCGTGGTCGCTGCCCTGCACGGTCGGGTGGGAGCTGGTGCTGGCGTCGTACCACCCAGTGCTGCAACGTCGTGCTGTGATAGCCCGTCGTGCTGCCCAGTGCCGTGCTGCTGGTGCTCGTAGCACTACGCGCTCCTATGCCGCCATCGTGGCGCATGCCGTCCAGCGTCGGAGCTGAGGTCAGAGCCCGAGACGCCGGACTTGTATGTGTATATATATGTGTGTGTGAATCTATACATATATATAACCAAAAAACAAAACAAAACAAAAACGTCCACGAACTATGCTTTACTATTTTTGAATATTCCTCCTGTAGAGGGACATACCCGACGTAAGGCCTTGCCATCGACCCTCGCGGGTCGAGGTCCCAGACTTCCTCGCGATTGTGAAAAAAAACGCGGCTGGAGGTCTTCTTCACTATTTTCGGCCTCTGGAGGCCCTCACCGGCGTCGGGACCTTCAAACAACGACTCGGGATGGAAAAACGGGTCCCGGAGAATGGGCCCGGACCACTGGACTGGGGGTCGCGTCACGAAAAAAGCATGACGTCGGGGGTCTGGGGTGGGGATGTTTTCGCACCCCCGGGGACCTCTGGGGAACCTCCGGGGGTCAGGATCCAGGGCGGCAGCAAAACGTGCTGACGGGAGCGGGCGACACCTTGCGGTTCGCAGCTCCCCTCGCTGCCGAGGGCCTGAGGAATGACCGCCGAGCGAGCGTCCCCCCACCAACGGCAGCTCGCCGGGGCTTTCCTCCTCTCTCTCTCTCGGCCCTCGATCCTCGGTTCCTCCTTCTCCTCCGCGAGCGCGCGCCTCGCGGTGTCCTCGCTCACGCGGGAAGTGGGCGGCACAAGGCAGGGTCGTGCCGTTGCGGCCCCTGCACCGGGTGTTGACACGGCATCGATCGTTCAGCCTTGGACGACTGCGACTTCCTGACAACGCAGATCCTTCGACATCGGCCAACTCCAGGCCACTGGCGGCGCTCAGCCTTGAACGCCCAAATGGGGCATCGGTGGACAGGGCGGGAGGATCGGACCGCATCTCGGCTGCATCGGCGATGAGACCATGTGGGTATAGATTGTCGGCGCGCGCAAGGGTGTAGAGGGAGGGGGGAAGGCTTCTTAGAAGGAGGCTGCTTCTAAAGGCGCCGGCCCCCCATAGACAGACAGGCCCGCGCCTTCTAAGAAGCAAGGGTGCTTCTAAGAAGCCTTCCACCCCCCGCCCCCCTCTGCGCGTGGCCGAATAGGCTGAAGGGAAGGGAAGGAGAAGGGAAGGAGGACGGGAGCAACGGAGGAGGGAAGGAGCGAGGGAGGAGGGATTGAAAAAAGGAGGAAGAAGAGAGAAGGAGAGATGGAGTTCGGCTCGTCTGGGCTCTGGATCACGCCGCATCGACGATGCGTCGGCGATGCGGCGCGGTCCTCTGGTTCCATCTACCACTGGCCCTGTGGAGGCGTCCACTGCCACGCGCTGGACATCGGGGGTTCGGTGGCCGTCGGCCGCTGCCGCGCCGCCCTGCAGGTCGGGTGTTGCTCTAGAAGTGCCCATGGCCCGTGCCCGCAGGATTTCCAAGGAGGCCCCCACGGCCTCCGGAGCACCTCGATCCTCGATCCTGGATTCTCAATCCAGGGTGGGGCAACCCCCGACCCTGAGGGAAGACGGGTTGCGGGCACCTCCTTCTCTCCTCCCCCTGCTTCCCCCTGTTCGTATGTATGCGCACTGCTGGTTGCGCATCGTTTCTGTGCGCTGCTCTCTTCGCTGCTTGCCAGCATCTGTGTTCTCATGGCTGGGTACAACCGTTAGAAGGGAGAGCATGAGGAGAAGAAGGCGGAGGAGGAGGAGGAGGAAAAGGAGCACCCGACGGTGGAGGCAGGAAGCATGGCAGTGGAGGGGAAGGACGAGCACGGGGGATGAAGACGAGGAGGAGCAAGAGGAAACGGGGCGAGGATAAGGAGGAAAAGGAAGAGGAGCACGAGCAAATCACAGTGGCACAAGCAGGACAACCTAGAAGAGAACGAGGGCAAGAAGAAGTGACAACGAGAAGGACAAGAAAGCGAAGAACAGGAAGGAGCGGGCCAGGAAAATGTGACCTAGAAAAGGATAAGACGGAGAAGAAGAGGATCAACAGGGCGAGCGAGAACAAGGACGATAACGAATATATGATCCCGGGTCGAGGGTTCACGGCCCCCCCCCCAAAGATGGGATGGGCCCCGGAGTTCGACAGGCCCCCCCAGATGGAATGGGGGGGACGACGACGACGACGACGCCGACGCCAGCGCCGACCACGACGACGACAACGACAGCGACGACGACGACTAGGCCTACGACGACGTCGACACCGACGCCGACGCCGACGCCGACGCCGACGCCGACGCCGCCGACGCCGACGACGCCGACGCCGACGGACGACGGACGACGGACGACGACGGACGACGGACGACGGACGACGGACGACGGACGACGACGACGAACGACGACGACGACGACGACGACGAGCCACCCCACACCCACAGCCTCCCCGACGCCACGCACGCAGGGTCACGACCACGGGGGGGGGGAAGGATCCCATTCACGAGGCCTTCGCGAGGCTCTTGGGCATACCCATCCAGTGAAGGGGGGGGGGGGGACTCGGTCCAATTTGCCCTAGGGGGGGAGGGGGGGGGCAACCCTGGATCATACACGATCACACGTCGAGGGTTCACAGGCCTCCCCCCGCAGATGGGAAGGGCCCCAGGGCTCTACAGGACCCCCCCCCCATGGGATGGGGGGGGATGACGACGCCAACGCCGCCGACGACGACGACGACGACGACGACGACGACGACGACGACGACGACGCCAACGCCGCCGACGACGACGACGACGACGCCAACGCCGCCGACGACGACGACGACGACGACGCCGTCAATGACGACGACGACGACGCCGACGTCGATGCTAATGCGAACGCTGGAGCGAACGCGGACGGCGACGCCGACACCGAGGCCGACGAAGACGCCGACACCGACGCCGACGCCGCCGACGCCGCCACCGCCGACGCCGACGCCGACGCCGACGCAAACGACGCCGAAAAACGACGACGACGACGACGACGACGACGAAGATAACGACGATGACGACGATGGCGACAACGGACGACGACGGACAACGACGACGACAACGACGACGACGACGACGACAGACGACTACGACATCGACGACGACGACGACGACGACGACCACGACCACGACCACGGCCACGACAACGACCACGACGACCTCGACGACGACAACCAACGGACGACGACGATGACGACGACGACGACGGCGACGACGACGACGCCGACGGCGGCGACGACGACGACAACGACGACGACGACGACGCCGACGACGACGGACGACGACGACGACGACGGCGACCACGACAACGGCGACGACGACGACGACGACAACCAACGGACGACGACGACGACGACGACGACGACGACGACCACGACCACGACCACGACCACGAGCACGACCACGACCACGACCACGACCACGGCCACGACCTCGACGACGACGACGACGACGACGACCACGACGACGACCACGACGACGACGACGACGACGACGACGACGACGACGACGACGAACCACCCCACACCCGTAAGGGGAGAAGGGGGCACCAGTACCCTCCCCCACGCCACGCCCACAAGGCCACGACCACAGGGGCGGGGAGCGATCCACTTCGCGAGGCCCTCGCGAGGTGCACGGGCGTACCCATACAGCGAGGGGAAGGGGCCTCGGTCCCATATGCATTTTGGGAGGCAACCTTGCATCATATAAGAAAAACGAAGGACGCGGAGGAAGCGGCGGCGAGCCCAGGGAGTGCGGCTCGACGTGGTCCACGTACTTGCAAATCTTTTCCACAACCGTCTCGCAGGACGGAAACGTGGGAGGAGGAGAAGGAGGGAGAGAAGAGAGAGGCGGTGGAGGGAAGGAAAGAAAGAGGGAAGGAGGGAGGGATAAGTGGAGGACAAGGAGCGGAGGAGGTAGATTAAGAGAGGGGGAAGGAGGAGGAGGAGGAGGAGGAGGAAGAGGAGGAGGAAGAGGAGGAGGAGGAGGAGGAGGAACAGGAGGAGGAGGAACAGGAGGAGGAAGAACAGGAGGAGGAAGAGGGAGAGGGAAAAAGGGGATTGATGTGAAGGTGGAATCGGCGGAAGGGTGTCGGAGGAGAAAGGAGGTGGATGAGTGAAATGGATGAACGAGAAGGCGAGGAGACAGAGAAGAAGGAGAGAAGCGAGAAGAGGGAAAGGAGGAAGAAAAAGGAGACAAGCGAGGTGCGTTCGCCCCACGTCTGACATATATATGTGTATATATATAAGGTTATGCGAAATCGGAAAGTGGGAGATGCGCACAGAGGAGGAGTAGGAGGAGGAGGAGGAGGAGGAGGAGGAGGAGGAGGAGGAAGAGGAAAAGGAGAAGAAGGTGGCGGGTGAGCGGCGGGCGAAGAAGAGGATGAGCAGGAGGATAAGGAGGAGGGGGAAGAGGGAGAGGAGGGGAGGAGGGGGAGGAGGGAGAGGAGCAATAGGCGGAGGAGGGAGGAGGATGTGGGTAAGGCGCAGGAACAGCGGGCAATCAAGGGCAGGAGAAGAAGGGGGAGAGCGATCATCCAGGGCGGAAGAATCAGAGAAGAAGAGAGGAGGGGGACCCTCCCCCCACACGTACGCAAAGAAAGCATCGCGCCGGCTCGCGCCTGCCGCATCGAGCCCGCGCGCGCCCCGCGCAACCGCGCCCCCTCCAGGGCCCGCAGTCTGAAGTGGCGATGGTAAGTCACATAGCATCCGATTCCATGGGAAGCGGATGGCAGATAGCGTCCAATGCCATGCTGGGGTAGTTCAGTATGGGGAATGGACGGATAAGATAGGATAAGATCGATGTAATGATCTTTCCAGCACATAGCGAACACCAGCAGTGTCCGGGCAAATAGGGCGCGCGCGCCTTGAGCCAAAGGCAACGGCGCGCGAGCTATACTCCCGATCCTACATAACATCTCCCAAAGAGCTACCCTTAAAGTCGGGAAGGGAGGAGGCGGTGAGTATAGCCGCGCAGCCGTTAGGCTCCACAAAGGCCGCGCGCGCGACTGTTTGCAAGAAAAACAGCACGCACAGTCTGGCCTAACACCAGACTGTAAGGCGAGTTTCCTCGCAAAGCATTTTCACGCATACGCAAGATGGCCCTTTGGACATCAAAGGGCTATCGGCCCGGCTAGAGGTAAGCCAAACAGGCTATACCTCTCCGAGCAAAAGGGTATTAAAGCAAAGAGCCCGAATCAATCTGAACAGGCTCGTTGCCAAGCGTGAAAAGTAAGACTCGTTTCCGAGCAACTAGGAGGGCGCCTCTGCATTAGGCGCCCGTGCTGGCAGACTGGACCGCGGGGGCAACGAGGACAGACTAAAACTGATTTGACTTAGGCTTGTTTCTGGCCTCAGGACCCCGAAAAGGAACAAACTGCATCACGTCATACTTAAATGACTGAGTGCCTGACGTCACCTCCAAAAGCAGCTCCCGATCGATACTCCCCTTTGTATGCCCATCTGCGGTCATGTCTCTAGTATCACACCACTGTACGTTGTGCACTATACCTATATCCATGAGCTTACGTATCCAGCTGATATGTCCCAGCAAAGTCCGTTCCGTCGGTATCTTAAGATCTTTGCTGGATAGCGATTTGTATACAGACTCAGCGTCTATAGTAAGGGAGACGTTAATGGCTAGGCCTCCAACTTCACGCATGTCACGTAGTTGTCGTGGAGTAAGTGCCCCTGCCTTGAGCTCGTGGAGAGTGATGAGCGTGGGGTAGCATTCATCAAGGTTGTGTGCAGCTGCAAGTGCTTCAGCGGCATAGCTGGACATCACCTGCAATCGGTGTGATTTGCATAATCCGTCGCAAAGGTGGATGGCGGATTTGCCTTGAGGCGAGTTTCCTCGCCGTAATACGTTGGCCCCACGGATGCCGTAGCCCTTGGTCTCATCGTCTTCCTCCCCGGTGAGCTTCCGATACCCCGAATCACTGTATGTCTACTTCGTTCGTCGGTTTCATCCGAGGGAGGGTGATGCGTTTCGGGCTGCTGATCAGCTTTCGCGTCACAGCATTCAGTCGTCTGACTCGCAGGTCGGTGGGCTCTTGGATCTTCTGGAGAGAGACCACATACACCATAAGCCAGACTTGAATAAGAAGGGCATAGGCGAGAGCTCCTCGCAGGCTAACGAACATGTCGGCGATGAGTTTGGTAGCTTTGGCCTCGGCCGCCGCTCCCGTAAGTTCAGGGTGTGTGATAGGACGTAGTTGTTCAATGTACTCGTCCTGATCCATGATCGCATCCCCTTGTTCATTCCTGGCGTAGCGAACGGCGCAGTTCGTATAAGAATGTTTGTTGAGCTTGCATTTACCTAACACCTTTTCGACACGTTGTACATAGTCATCTACGTTTTTCTCTAGGCCTGTCATGCTGATATCGTCGACATGTTTTGCCGCCAACAAATCTTGACTGAATTCAAACTCAGGATCGTAACTTGTCGGTGTGAGGCCTATAGCTCGTGTGGTCGTACGAAGCTTGAGGGCGAACGCTCTTGGGGCGCCTTTTGCACCCGTCCCTGGCTCGAGGCACCTGAGGCAGTGTCGGCTTTCATCGTAAGAAGAGAAGCCTGGTAATGTACGAAGCACCTGGGCGCTTCCTGGTGGAAGAGCGAAGCAAACCATGCGGGTTTCCTCGCCGGTGGCATGAGCAAGTTCCTCATAGGTCAGACCTTTGAGGAACGCTTTGTCAATATCCATAGATGCTAAGATCCATTATGGATGACATGCCGCCTCACTTGCCAGGAGCCTCTGGGACTGTCTTCGAGCAGTTCCTGAGAAGGTTTCTACATCAAACGCCTCCGTGACCATGAATCCGCGAAGGGCAAGTCTGAGACGGATGGTTTTAACATTCTCGGTGCCTACCTTCACAAACTTCCACTTGCATACAGACCTAGATGTCATGATGTTGGAAGCCTTAGGTAGGTCATACATCTCGAAGCACCGGTTATCAAGCCAGATCGTAAGTTCGGTGTACAAAGCTTCACTCACCTGTTTAGGGTGTGCTGCTATATCGGTTTTGGTGAATAGGTCGTCTTCCTTGACTACCACAGCGCGTTTAGCAGCCGATGGTACATATACTCTCATCGTTGCGACCATGTCAGTCTCAAGCTGTGCAAGTTGGGTCTGAACCAGCACTACCTTTGACGTTTCTGGTGTGGACCATAACTCAACATAAGAACCATGTTCATCACCGTCAAGAGAATAGCCCTCGTCAGGCGTAGTCGAGCATAGAGATAAGACAGGGCTCTCATGGTTCAGGCTCGTCTCCGAGCGTTTCCGACACTATGATATCTTCCTCGTCCACGGATGCTGATACCAGAACACATTGGTCGGGCAGCATAGTTGTGGGGACGCAGTAGAGATGATCGTCGGTAGCCGTTGTGGGATGAAGGTCCATACGTAGTTCATCGTACCACTCCTCCATCATCATAGCCTCGATGTCATGTTCCTCGCTTTCTTCGTAGATTGTAGACAGGCGACCTTCACCTGGTGATGAAGCACCTGGGGTGTCTGGTGGAGGCCTGTCTCCAGGCTGGTCATGTTCTCCAGATGTTGTGCCCAAGTGCTGATACCTGGCAAGGTCGTCATGAAATCCTAGGGAAGGAACATGTGACGTCAGGCACTGGATGAGTCTGGAGTGAGCACTACCAGTGATTTGAGAGAGGTTCAGGCCGGTGCCCACACACTCATAATAGTGGAAGGCTGGGTTGACGTCGTTGTCGTAGTGGATCAGTGAAGACCCGGTGGCGTACTTGACTGCAGGTAGACTAGACACGCTCTTGGCCAGTATCACGGCCACTACACGTTCAACTCGGAAATAATTTCGCACGAGTTACTGTTGTGCAAGATGCACGCGCGGGTGGAACTTGCTGTCGTCCGACAGATTGAGGTTTCCCTTGTAATCTGGAATATAGCCAAAGACTTTGGCAGGTTTCCCTGCACCAAGGTGTGCCACATATGTATGGACGGTTTGCATGGCCATGTTGTCCATGCCAAGTTCCCAGGTAAGGAGGCATTCAATGTATCGCGCGTGGCGAGCATCAGGGCACATTACAATTACCTCACGTGATCCTGCCTTGACGACGACGTGTCCTCGTTCAGGCACGTTACGGGTCACAGGAAACGGGCCATTCCAGCCTCCACGGTCGTCCTTAGTGGCTGTGGGTCGGCGATAGTCGACCAAGTCCCCTGCAGAGTAAAGGCGAGCACCATCTGGGGCCGTCTTAGCCCTGAGAGCACGATTTGTCTTAGCTACCGCCGTGGCTCGAGTTATTGCTTCCAGGCTGACTTCCCTCACACGGCGTTCTCGTTCGTGGCCTGACGTCTCGGGTCCCATAGGGAAGTCAAGGGTGTCGAGGTCAGGAAGAAAGGAGGGCTGTCGCCCAGTGTGTGCTTGGTATGGCGATACTCCGCTGTAAAACGTGAAAGCGTTGGTGACGAAGATGCCTTCAGCCAATACTCTAGTGAATACAACAGAGATGTTGTGTGGATTCAGCTTCTCCTCAATCATATGGCGAGTGCCCCTAAGAATGCCGTTGCGTGACTCGATCGAGGTCGAGCGTTGGCCAGGCGCTCGGATACGAAGTGTCGCACCCTTGTTCGCCATCATGGCCTTGGCAGTGTCATTGTTGAGGGCACCTTCTCCATCTGAATACAAGACTTTGAAGGGTCCATGATAGGCAATCCAGCAGTAGTGGTAGGCGTCGAGTATAGTGTCACGTTCTCTATCAGAAATCCCTTGGCCTGCTGCCAGGCGGATACATCGGTCCATAGTATGAAATATGGTTCGTTTCTTGTAAACCATGAGATCTACATCGCCTTCGTCAAGCCAATGTCCAGGAAGGCTTACGGAAGGTAGCGTAGAGTTACCTGGACGTTCCCATGCTCTACATTCCCGACATGCGTCACAGATTTCTTTGATCATATTTAGTCGAACGTTGTCCAGTCCCACTTTGTCTAGGATCAGCCTCATTTTGGGTTCCTTCGCATGGCACCACCGCAAGTGCAGTTTACGGAGTTCCTTTTTGACTACGTGAGGTTCGTGACTACGGAGGTTTTGCAAACTGCGTTGGATGTCGAATCTCGTCCAGTCGGGCAGTCGTGGAGCCCCCGAGCCGGTTGAGGCAAGAGGGTTCCTTGTGGCTCTCCGCAGTCGGTCTCCTTCGTCAACTGCATCTGGTGGCGGTGGTGGTACGCCTTATAGGCGACCACGGCGGGCCGCTACTTGTGGCGGCTCGCCTGAAGACGCGGAAGGCGTGTTTCCACGCTCGGGCGCGTCTCGCAGTATATCGTAACTGCTGGCGCCAGATGTAGGATCAGTGTTCCCAAAGGCTCGTGGTCGCGGTGGCCTGGCGTGGGCGCCCTGACGGCCGCCCGATGCTGAAGCTTGGCCCTCCCCAGGTTTGGGTAAGGGTTTCCACCAAGCTGGCGCATTGTTGCCCTCGGGTTCATGATCATCTGGGAGTTTGAACGGCTCAGCAAAACGACATTTGCCGGGCTCAGTGTCGAGGTGGTTCTTAACACCCTTGCTTCTCGTAAGGTCCCTTTGGCATGCAGGACATGGCCAGTATACAGAGATAGAATCATGATACTTACACTGTGTAGGATCTCTGTTGTGGCCAGGACTGCCCTTTCGGACATTGTCGATGCATGCTGGGCATGTAGCCACTTGTGGGATGATACGATCGACGATGCGTATCATACCTTCTCCTGGTTCAGCTTGATCAGGAAGGTTTGCAGGGTAAGCATGCGCAGTGCGTGTAGGCGCGTCTCCGCGCGTGGTGTCGACGGCTTTCGCCAAGTAAACGGCTTCCACAAAGGCAGACTGCAGTCGTCGAGTGCATTTTTGTGCCAGTGAAAGCTCTCTGTTGCACGGTTGTGCGTGCACATGCTGACC
Organism: Prorocentrum cordatum; assembly: GCA_963575745.1. Taxonomy (NCBI): domain Eukaryota; class Dinophyceae; order Prorocentrales; family Prorocentraceae; genus Prorocentrum; species Prorocentrum cordatum. The sequence continues at coordinate 65,333 of CAUYUJ010020976.1, read as the reverse complement.
GTTGCATTTGAGTCGCTCAAAGGGTTTAAGAATCGCCTCGTCGTTGCTGGTGATATTTGTCGGCTTCTTGATATAGTCACCAGCCGTATTTTTAAGTCCCGCCGCACATTGGTCGATGTGCACGGTTATGATAGGTGGTCGGTTGGCAAGTTCTTTCCAGGGGGAAAGATCATCCACCCATGTTCCTGCGGGTTGTTCGCGCATAAGCCACCTCCGTGCATGATCTTGAGTAACAGCTATTTTGCCACAGTAAGTTATGTGTGGCAAATATTATGTATGATGCTGTTCCCCTGTGCTATGGTTGGCTTTGTAGTTGTTGTAGGATGGTGGTCCTGTGGTGCGGCAACTGGGCTGTAGCATGGCTACTCGTACGTGGCATACTGCGAAGTAAGGATCTACAGCTCGCTGCACCGAGGGATCCCCCAGGTCGACACATGTGGTCTTGTCTAAGTTGCCTCCTGAGGAAAGACCCCTTGAGCAGGCAAGCCCTGAAATACCACCCTCACCTCCACAAAGCTCCAACATATCCACGCAATTATTGTGAACATAGCATAGAGTAGCTACTATGCTATATATGTCCGCGTGTGCGACGGGCATAGATGTGGGGAGGGTAAGGAACAGGTCATCATCCTCATCTGAGCTTATCAGCTCAACAGGGACGTCAGCGCTCCAGGTCGCTATAAGATCCTGTCCGAGTCCCGACAAGTCGTCACCGCAATCATCGTTTCCGTCTTCAACGTGCTTTTTGATGCGGCGAGGCTTGATGCCTGCCTCCTTTTCGGCTTTGAACCTTTCCTTCTGTTTGATACGCGACTCCGTAGGTGAGACTTGCTCGTCTTGTTCACCGGTCTGTGCGCCCATCGTCGTTGATGAGTGGGTGCGTGCTTCAATCTCCAGAGTCGGGAGGGGAGAAGGACAGTCATCTATGATGACGCGTCTAGGTTTCTGCGGTGGTTAAGTAGGCTCGTTTCCGAGCATGACCGAATCCTCGGGCTGCCAGTGCATCCGTGTACTGATGTTGGCAACCCCTGTAGGTAGTGGTGCATTCCAATCATATCCTGTTGATTGATCGGCTACTGCGATATCCTGAATAACCGTGTTGGTATCCAGGTGGATTGTTACACGTCGGATGACGTCAGACCATTTCGGTCCTCCTTTGTTGGTCGTCACATAGTGATGGATGTTGTGATCCGTGCGTGTGTAGGTGTTCAAGTATATCGGCACGTTTCCGTGCGTAGTGCTGCTTCCAAGGGTTTTGTCGTTGAGGTGACGGATGAGTGTGGTACGTGTTTGAGCTCGCCATTCGGCATGTCGTACCGTTTGGCCGTACCAATCCAACACATGTTGTGGTATCTCCAAGTTGCATGTACATGCCCACCACTTATAGCTAATCGGTTTTGATGTTGCTACCTGCATGTAGGTACCACTCTGTGTATTGTCTTGCATATTAAGCCGGATTCCGAAGTGACACAGACACATCCGTACCACTGTCAACTAGAGGTCTTCCACATAATCACGTATTGGGGATAACTTCCAAATGTATCCTGGGGGGCCAAACGCTATGATTTTCATGCGGAGCTTCTTGGATTTCGTCAAAAGGTTTTGAATACGAGACCAGTGTGGGGCCACTCTCTTTCCTGGGGTTCGCGCGTACCAGTCACCCGGGGTACTGACCCATATTAAAGAATAATCCCCACTGATCACCGCACCCAGGTAATCTGTGCCCACAGTCGTCATAAGCTCGTTGTGGGAAATGCGGTCACAGATATAACCTCGGATGCGGAGGTCAGCGCAAGCCTCTCTCGTATCTTCGATGACGAAAGCCCTTTTACTATGGCAGGTTGTCCCGCTGTCCTTGTTACCCCCTGGCCTTCCGGCCATTAGGCAAGGCGACGAGGGGGCAGCGTCGCCCTGCCTTCTTCAAGATAAAGAAGATGCGCCTGCAACGTCCGCCAGCATCTGGGCTCCCCTCAGATGCTGAAGCTCAGCGCTGCAGCGTGCGGTAGCCTCAGAGGCGGATTGCTCCGCAAACGTGGCCAGCACGGATGGATTGTCCATCAGCTGCTCCAATAGGCCCTTCGACCTTGCGTCGTTGACCGTCTGCAGCTCATGCTTCGAGTATCCCATCACTATCTTCCGGCGAGACCGTACAGCATCCATGGGCACAAGTCCGCCATGCTGGGCCAGTGTCCTGGCTACGAAGCAATCGAACGTCTCCAGATCATCGACGCTGTCGCCTCTCATCGTTGCTGTGGCGAGTGTCTCGAGCAACCCCTTAGGCAGATTTCCCTGCAATTGTTGGCGCTCTTGCGCAGGGGTCGGCTCGCCTGTCAGCACCGTCTGGAACGACGTGGTACTTGTGCCTGAGGCGGGTTGCCCCGCGGCCCCGAATCGATCACACCTGATTGACAGATGCCCTGATGGCAACTTCGTTGTTGGCATGATCTTGGAGCCCTCGGGGAGTTCCATCTTGACCTGTCCCTTCCCAGGGAATATCAGCCTCTCCTGGCCTTGTTCGAGCACAACAATAGTGCGCTTGTCCTGCATACTGTCGAGGCCCAGGATAGCTGGCAGGTCCTTGCCACAGCCTGACTCAATATTCGTCTTGTACGAGTCGAGCTGGGTCGAACCCTGGTACTCGCAGGCAATGCTAAAGGTGCCCACGGTATCAGCTGGGGCCGACCCCTCGCCTACCCCGTTGATGTTCAAACGAGAACGAGGTTCAAACGTACAAGGACGATGATGTGCCTCAGCAGCCTGGACAAACTTGCGGCTCGCATTTTTTCCCATTATGTGAATCTTCGAGCCAACGTCTCTGAGGATTGCATTTCCACCATCCTCAAGAAAGGTCTTACTAGGCTGCTTGATGCGCACTGTCTCTGAAGTGCCAGCTGCGCTGTCTGGCGGGTTTCCCCGCAGTTCGGTCGTACTTCTTGGCGTGTTTCCCCGCGCCGTGCTGGCACCTGGCCTTCCTGCGGCCATACGTGCCAGGTCGATGTGCTGGAAGTACGACACGTTCTGGGCTTGAGCGCCCTGTTCATCCCGCCAGTTGGCATACTCATCACGTATGCTCGTGTACTGTTCGCGGGTAGTACGCCGCGTCAGCGTCAAGTACGAATGAAGGGCGATGTCCTGTAATCCCTCATTCGTGAGGTGGCCCCTGTACTGCAACCACTCGTTGAACACACTGTTCGTTGCTGAGAGCTCGACGGCCCTGACTGCTGTTGCCGCTGTCGCCACTGAAGAGTCTGAGAGATCAAACGAAGCACTCTCAGTCTCAGGATTATCGTCCAACATGAACGCGGTGTGTGCATTATCCATCTGAGTCTGGAAGTCGCGGACACGCAGTTCTCGCAGCTGTTCAGGGCCCAGTGGCAGCTCGGCCCCACCCCCACTCTGGGGAGACATCGGAGGAGCCACCTGCCCGACTCCAGGCTCGCAATGAGTCGGAAGGATCGGCACAGGTGGAGTGTTAGGAGGGTTTCCCTGCTGAGGCGCCGTCATCGGGATAAGCTGGTCGAAGTATCCCGTCTCCATCGGCGATCTCACCTCCTCCGGCGGGTTTCCCCGCTGCTGGGGCTGTGCTGTCTGCCTGTCCAGCATGCTGGCTGTCATCTCCTCAACCGTGCCCCTCAACTCCCGCAGCTCCCTCGCTGCCTGTTCGGGGGCCTGCGTGTAGGAGCCGGCCCGTGGAAACGATGACGCTATGATGCCTGGCGCTCGGCAGATAGCACATACTGGTTGCTGTGGATCTCCTTCTCGCTGATTCGCAACATGGCCCACCACGTTCGAGTTCCAGCACTCCTCGTGGAACAGGCGGTTGCACCTCAAGCGGTAAATGCCCCCCCTCGGCTGAAACTCCTCGAGGCATACCGCGCAGGTGTCTTCCATCCCAGTATAGATTTCTCCATATGCCGCCCTAGGGCGCACCCGCCGCTGCCGCTCCAGGACTGACTCGGAGCCCAGGAAAGCAGCTGGAGGATCTCCTGCGGGAGCCAGTGCCTCCGGTGCTACGGCAACCACTGCTGGGGGAGCTGCCGCTGTGGAGGCTGCGGGCGACACGGCTGGCGAGTTTCCTCGCATGGGTGAGCCTCTGTTCCTCACGACCTCAAGTGCGGATGCACGTGCTTGGTCGCGTGCGCTCTGTACTGCCTGTCTGCGCCTAAAGCACGCCTGTTGAGTGTGGTACATCTGCCTGATGTAGTCTGGTACTCCTCTACTGCCTGATGGTATCGAATGGGCAGTAGGCTGGACGGCCACCTCTGGCGTTGTCGGTGCAGGGATGAAAGCCATGTGCGGATACATGGACTGATCACTGCAGCGCACATTCGTGAGGCTATGAAACTGATCCGCCATTTCGCGAACAAATCTGTTCGGGACTCTAGACCCATCTGGGTACAGTGGCGGATCCATTGGTGCTGGCGCTGGCCTCTGGCCCTGAGCCATGCTCGGATGAGCATTGAAGGCCGGGATGAAGGCTCGTTGCCGAGCAGGGTCACGTGGGTTCGGACCCTCCGGCCTGGCCTCCACCTCTGACCGCTCGGGTGGGGCAGGTTGTGACTCTGCACCTGTTGTACCGCAGCTGCCACCCTTGCGCGGTAGTCATCAGGCACTCCAGCAGCAGTAGTTTGGCCAGCGAAAGGTCGGTGGTGCATTGGAGTTCCGGGCAGGTTTCCCTGCAGACTCGTTGGCGTGCCAGGTGGCATCATGTTCAAAAGAGCTGTACCATGCTCAGCTCTGGCCGCAGCGATCCGCTCCATGAGAGAGCCATTCGTGGCAGATCGACCAGGAGTCCCAAACGAAGACTGCGCTGGTGGCGTCGCCACTGGGGTCATGCCCCTCGGTGTGTGCATGCTATGTGAGGGGCTCCCAGGCATCTGCTCAAATCGAGCAGACCCTCCGAAGATGCGGGCGAACGTCTGCGGGTCTCCCTGCGGTTCGGGCATGTCGTTTCTGAGTCCATTAACGGGCAGATTTCCCTGCGTGGCCTGACGGTTACGCGTCACTCTAGCGGACATAGCTCCCTGGCCTGCGGCCCAGGGGTCTTGCTGGCACAGTCTGTCCGCTAGCTGTTCCACCTGCTCAGAATTTAGAGCGGCCGCGATCTGATCCAGATCTGAGGTGCTGAGGACCTGCCAAGATATGGCACTAGGCCCTTGGCTTGGAGCACGGCTTGGAGCCGCGCTTCCTGCCTCACTCTCGTTGACCATAAGGATATGGTGGATCTCGGGCTGGTTTCCCAGCACTGTTGGGCTGTAATGGTCCCCTACTTCTCTTTGAACATGAACCGTATGAGGCTCATTAGCCTCTCGGTCAAGAGACAATTTGTGCTTGATGCCCCACAGCGTTCCACTTGTGCGGGGCCGTCATTGTGGCAGTGGAGACGCGTGCAAGGCGATTGCCCATATATTCTGGGTTCCGCCATTGCTTTCCCGTGGAGAGTTCTTCCACGTGTGAAATATAATACGGCTCAAGAGTGCCGTCTTTTCCTTCTGATAGGAGCACCCCATTGTCGGGCCAGCAAAATACGATCCCGTCCTTTAGGGCTTGGTGCCAGTCCACAAAGATAACGATCTCGGAGTCGGGGCCCCATCCACTCTGCACGCTACGACGACGAAGCGTCGGAACAAAGAGAATGCGTGATCGGCCAGTCCCTCTCTTCTTGGTGTTGTGTTCTTTACGACAAGAAAGGCCATGCCACACGATGCTCTCAAAGGCCGCCCATCGTGCGCCGAGCATGGCAACCTCGGGGTCTGGGGCCGGTCTCCCGGCAGGATTGTCGCGCAGTGCAACGACCAAGGGGCCTTGAGCGTCCACGAGTGCCCTTGCGAGGCGCGGATGAATATGTCGGATTTGCCAGAATCCCGCACCAAGACCTTGAACTGCAGACGCTGCTTCTCTTCGCCGTCAGCCTCGCGGACGTGGACGATCGCCATCATGATGGCAGCCATCTGGTCAGTCGTTCTGCCGTAGAAGGTCTCGGCGATGATCTTGGCCTCATCCATTCTCGGATTGTACCCGTCCTGTCTCGCACGTCCGTTGTTCCGCGGAAACTCGCGCACGAGCTCGTCGAGATTGTCCATCACGATCGTCGAACGTCTCAAGGCTCCACACTGCATTGTGTGGTCTGTCAGGCGCGTGTTTGCAGATCCTGTTGAGGCATTTACTAAGCTGCTTGAGTGTATGATTATTTCTCGGGACAATACCTTTCTGCCTGCAGCTCTCCATGAATGCCTCATCCACCGAGCGCATCGGTGGAAGATTCCGCAGGGCACGTCGATCATTGATCAAAGCCTGACTCCCGCTAGTAAAGGAGGCGCCCCCTGGGTGGTGCAGCTGATCCCCCGGCGGGTTCCCCCGCAACGGAGCCTCTATCACCGAAGAGGCTGCGGCTCCTGAGGAGGAGGATGATGCAGCTGCAGCGCCTGGCGGGTTTCCCCGCAATGTTTCTCGGCTGGCGCTGCCCTTGATCGTAGGCGCCTAGGTACCCCTAGATAGAGCACCTTCCTCAGACCTCTTGGAGCGCGCCGCCGCAGGCGAGGCCGGTGCAGGGGTAAACCCTGCACGCTCGAAGGCCTTGGCCTTGCCGGCGATAGAGCCGCTACGGCTAGGCGGTCGTCTGCGGATTTCCACAGAGTCCTGAGGTTGTTGCCTAGGGCCTAGGGTCTGGTCTCTGTGCCGGAGTTGCTCTAGTCGGTGACCTCGGCGTTTCAGAGCGAGGAATCTCCATCTGCACATCTAACCCGAGTTCCTCTGAGCGGGCCGACGTTTTCTGTCTCTCCCCCGAAGGCGTCCTGGGTGCAGGTGTTTCGCTTCTGGCCTCCGGTTGGAGCGGGGGCTTCCTTGCCCCCTTCATGTAGATCTTCTGGGGCTCCAGCAGCATTTGGCGAGTTGCCTCGCGGGCGCGTTCGTCTGCCATTCGTTTGCGCTCCGCATCTGCAGCGGCTCGCTGGGCCTTTTGTTCATCGTCATCCATCTTCTCTGGCTGTTGGGCCTGACTGGAGACGCCAGGCGGGTTTCCCCGCATTCCAGGAAGGCGACTGAGCGCATCTTTCTCTTCCTGGGTCATAGGCGCAAGGCCCCTCGGAGGCTGGACCTCCTCGGCCATCGGGCTCCTATGAGCCGTTGTTCCGAGATGACGGTTGATCTCGTCGATCTCTGCTTGAGTCATCGGAACCCACGGTGGATGACCCTCCTTGGCAGGAGTGCGGCCCCTATTCGGGCTCAAGCCCTCGTTGAGCCCTACAGGGCGCCCAGGCCGGTGCTCCTGGAATGGCTCTGAGCACGGCCCACAGACTGCGTTGGGCCTGTAGAGCTTGCGCGCCGCAATGACATTTCGCAGCTGCGTCCGTACTACCTCTATCTCAGGACGACGAATGTTCGTCGCGAGCTGGTAGCCACCCCGTATGGACCTGCCTTGGGCATCCCTGTAAGCTGGGTTGCCTTTACCAAAAGCAGAGCGCTCACCCGCTTGACGCCTCGGGTCATTGTAGGCGAGCAACTGACCCCCTCGCCGAGGGGCATGCTCTGATGAGCCTGCTCGCCTCCATTCGCGTGGGAGCCGTGCCTGAGGGCGAGGGTCGCCCCTAAGGCGTGGATGCGAACGAGACCTCCTGGCATGCTCATCAGATGAGGCCGCCGATGCAGCCTGAGCAGGAACCGGCAGGGGGTCCTGCGGGGCCGCAGGCGGCGCATCTTGGGCAGGCAGGTATCCCTGCTGACTGGAGTCTGGCACACTTGGCTCTTGTGCAGGTGGTGGTGTGTCAGGGCTGTCGGGGCTGAAATCCACCTCCTCGTCTTCGCCATTGGCTTCCATCATGAGGATGGTGGTCTCGTCCTCGCACATCCCACATCCATCACCCTCTTCATCTTCTGACATAGGGTTGCCGATGACGACGGTCATCGGTCCAGCCGGAACGGGCAGGTTTCCCTGCTGTACAAGCGTCTGAGCATCGCTTGGCTGTCCCGGCGTCGGCGGTACGGTAGTCGGCTCAGGCTCGTTACCGAGCATAGCGTGCGCCTCGGGATGATCATAGTCATGTGTAGGCTGCCCGATAATATTTCGCATGGCCGTGTGGTTGGGCCGTAATCCCGCCGCCTGGAGACCCCATCCTGGCGGGGGAAGAGCCTGGCCACGCATGGAGATGGCCCTTTCAAGAGCTTGGCGCCATCCCCCCCTAGAATACCACGCATGTCGTTGCACCTAAGGGTGCACTCTGTCGATGAGAGTAAGGGCCGCCAGCGCTAGCTCCGAGTCGTCACAGGCATCGCTGTCTTGTAGCATCATGTGGCCACTTTCGACACTCTCTTGACTCTCGGGATGTGCTACGACCAATATAGCGTGCATCTGCATGAGGGTCTGCAGTATCGTGCGTGGTCCGTACTCGCCTGGAGCGAGCGAGCCAGGTGGTACGTATGGGTTCCCTGGCACGCCCGTAGTGAATGCTTGAGATTCTAATTCCATCAGATCAGCATAATTTGGAGGATATACTGGAGTGGGCCTGTTTCCAAGCATAAGGTCGGGTTGATGTCGAAGGTTGTAGTCAACCTCCGAAGGCGAGGCCTCAACGGTGACATCCTCGTCACTGCTCTCGTAGGCCATTATGTTGCCTGGGTTACCGAACATCCAGTCGAAGAAGGATAAGGGCTGGTTTCCCAGCGCACCATTCTCCACAGGCGTAAGCTCGATACTTCCGAGAACAAATCTGCGGAGGTACTCGAGGTAGTACGCGTACAGTCCGTGGCCGTACGCCTCGAGCTCATCCAAGTTGTCCATGCTGCTGGCCCAAGTGAAAGATATCTGTTCCATGGCCTCAAAATCTTGGAGGCTCAGATATTCAATAACTGGTTCACTTGAGCCGAAATGGACTTCGGTCGATCTGCCCTTTCCATTTCTCTTCGCTGGACAATATTTTACAAGATGGTCGGTACTATCACACTCATGGCACTTTAGGATCTGGCCGTCTCTACCTCGCGGGTTCCCCCGCCTACCTTTACCTTTGCCTGAGGTATCCCTACGGCCTTTTCCGCGGCCTTTCCCCTCCGAAAGAATATCTCATCATACTGATCATCTGAGAGCCTCTGGGGGAGAGCCGAGATGCCTCGTCCATTCAACCTACGGCGACCCCGTTTGCCTTTACCTTTTCCTTTGAAGCTCCTCCGTATCCTCCTCCTAACACGACGCACTGGTTTTCGCGTGAACCTCCTCCACCTCCGCTCTGCCTGTTGTAATAACCAGAACAGGTGTTCGGCACGCTGATTGTCGCCTTCCATTTGCATGATATCTGACCAATCTAAGGGCTCAATACCATCTGATGATATGGTGTCGGCGTCGGTGCCGAAGTCGAAATCGCCATTTCCTAAGTAGGTGGATACACCGTCGTTTCGGGGATTCGCTTCCCCCCATAAGAAACGGTGTGGTTGAGGTTCTCTAGGAGGAGGGCTGGCTGCCCAGCTTGGTTGCGATCGATCCCCTGTTAGTAGGGCAGTAGACTCTCCAGGATCGTCGGCCCATTTGCTTGCGGGCCCGTTGCCAGGCTGAGCTTCGGCGGTTAAAGTAGCATAGAAATGTCCACTACCAGTTCCCCTCCCCCTCCCAAACACTGATCCCATGTTGCCAGGAGACCGTTCTGACAAATGGCCTATCGAGCGCATCCTCTCGCACAACTCATCATCTTGTTGTTGTGTTCGGGGCATTTGGTGGTTAAGTGAAGAGTTGCATGGCTCTCTGGTTGCCGGCGCCTAGGGCGCGGAATAGGATAGTAGTGAGCAGTTGGAAGTTGGGAAGGTCAAACCCCACCGACTGCGCCTCAAGACGGGCCATCTCGAACCGAGCGAGGGTTACATCGATTCGTTCTCCGTGAGGCACATGAAAGTCGATGAGCTGTGTGCCTGAAGTGAGCTGGCGCTCATCTTCCAGGCGTTCGAACTTCATGCTTAAGAGGAACCTGATGTAGGTTCCTGGGTCGGTGTGGACACCATCGATGTCCGCGCCGTCGTTTATCATGTCAGGTGGTACCCTCATGGCGAGCGTCCTCGCTTGGCCACCCAAGCCGCGTTGTATGGCGGCTGCTTGGGCCTGTGGCGTCATGCGTCCGCTTGTGACGTTGAGCCACGCGTTGACCTCATAAACGTACTCGCGGAAAGGTACGTTGCCTTGAGGGTCCCAGTATGGGCCATGTGTTTGCCCATCGGTGCTGTTGTCTCCTCGGCGCATGCGTCCGATTGTTGCCCCCAGCGCAAACCATATGAAGGCGAAGATAACCAGCCCAAGGCTGTGAAGATATGGGTGGTTATCAGGCGCGTTGCCGCGCTGGGGTAGCGCCTTGTCAAATCTTCGAGGCGCTTTATATTGCGGGTCTCCCCGCCCCTGCTTCAAGTACTGCGCTTTTGGCTCATTGCCGAGCGGTTGGTAGTAGCGTAGTGATAAAGCGAACATGGTACCAATGTTGTTGTCTAGACGTCGTACCTCTCGCGTTGCCTCTTGCTCTTGAACTGATCCTCGCGAATGTAGTTGGAGTGGTCGCGCAGGGCGTTAGTTTGCCACGAAGATCGCGCCGGATAGCGCGAGGATAAGAAGAGCAAGAGCTGACCACACGAGAGTGCGGCCAGCTCCGCTACCAAGTCTGAAGTGACTATGGTAAGTCACATAGCATCCGGTTCCATGGGAAGCGGATGGCAGATAGCGTCCAATGCCATGCTGGGGTAGTTCAGTATGGAGAGTGGACGGATAAGATATGATAAGATCGATGTAATGATCTTTCCAGCACATTGCGAACACCAGCAGCGCCCGGGCAAATAGGGCGCGCGTGCCTTGAGCCAAAGGCAACGGCGCGCGAGCAATACTCCCGATCCTATATAACATCTCCCAAAAAGCTACCCTTAAAGTCCCGCGCCACCACGGTCGTTGGCGCGGCGAAACCGGCCACCGCGGAGGCGCCGAGGCGCCCTGCGCGGAGGCGAAAGCCACCCTCGCGCAGCCCGCCGCCAGCCCGCGCACGCCCCTGCGACGAGCGCGCTGGCCCAAGCTGCCCCGACGCGGCGGGCGGCGGCGCCGGCCGCCCGACGTGCCCGCGGGCGTCGGCAGAGACCTCGGCCGATCTCCACCGCATTCGGGGCGCCGCGGCTGGCTTCCTGGAGAGATCGCCGCTCTCGACTCGATTCGGGGGCCCGGAAGCGCGCAGGATGGTCGCATTCGCCGCCCTCGCCTTCGCGCGCGGCCGACGTCGAATTGTTCTGCGCGCGCGCATTTGCTTCAGCGGCCGGGTGCGCGCCCAGGGCGCGCCCCTGGGAAAGCTGCATCCATATCTCCGCCGCGCGCCTCTCCCTCTCAACCGCCTCGGCCCCGGCTGCGCGCGGGGCCCCACGCCGGCGACAACGACCAGACAGAGGCCAACATGGATCCGAGATCCGCGGATCTGCCGCGCGGGCGCCAGATCCACAGATCGGGGAGGGCACCCTCCGAAACATCTGGCCAATCCCGCCCGACGTGGCGACGGAACGCGCCGACGTTGCGCGGCAGCGGGGCCCGCCCCTGGGCCGGCCCCGCGCGCGGCGCGGTCTGGGGGCGGGCGGCGCTGGTTTGAGCCGGACGCGGCGCGGGCGGTCGTCGCCGTCGCCCGCCCGTCGTCGTCGCGCGCGCCTCTCTCCCGTTTCCTCGCCCCTCCCCCTTTCCCCCCTCTGATTTTTCCTTCTGCCGCTGGCCCGCGCGCCCGAGCCCATGCGAGCGCTTCCCCAAAACATAATCGACCCCAGAAGGCGGCCCCTCGGGCGCCGCCGCCCTTGCCGCCGCCGCCGCGGCTCCAGCAAAACGGCAGCCGCCCGCCGGCTGGCCCGCGCGCCTCCGCGGCCGAGGGGGGGGCGAGGGCGAGGAAGAGAGGGGGCGGAGGGGCGAGGGGGGGGAGGGGGCGAGAAGACCGAGAACGAGGAAGGGCGATGAGAAGGAGAGGGGGGGGGGGGGAGGGGGGTGAGGGAGGTAAGGAGGAGGGGGGAGGAGGGGAGGAGGAGAAGGGGAGGAGGAGGCGGCGGGGGGGAAACTATTCGGACGATTTGCCTACGGACCTCTGCCCCCGCTGTTTCTGCAGCGTCGGGCTGGCTACTGGCGGGATACACTTCATCCCGACGCTTCTGCAACTCCTCCCCCTTCGGTCACCCGCTGGTCAAAATCGGCGCCTCTCGCCGCCCGCGGCAAGCTCGCTGCCCCTCCGCCTCCTGACGCAGAGCATTTGTGTTTCTTGTGTTTCTCTATTTGTTTGTTTTGTTTATCTCTCTCTCTCTCTCTCATTCTCTCGTGTTCTCTCTCTCTCTCTCTCTCTCTCTCTCTCTCTCTCTCTCTCTCTCTCTCTCTCTCTCTCTCTCTCTCTCTCTCTCTCTCTCTCTCTCTCTCTCTCTCTCTCTCTCTCTCTCTCTCTCTCTCTCTCTCTCTCTCTCTCTCTCTCTCTCTCTCTCTCTCTCTCTCTCTCTCTCTCTCTCTCTCTCTCTCTCTCTCTCTCTCTCTCTCTCTCTCTCTCTCTCTCTCTCTCTCTCTCTCTCTCTCTCTCTCTCTCTCTCTCTCTCTCTCTCTCTCTCTCTCTCTCTCTCTCTCTCTCTCTCTCTCTCTCTCTCTCTATATATATATCTTTCTCTCTCACGCCAGTCCTCGCAGGAGCAGGTGGCCTCAGGGGGCTCGGCGGGGGCGCCACCCGCCCGGCCGCTGCTCTCCCCCCCGCCCCCGCCCGACGACGCCAGACGACGACCTCCCAGAGCAGCGACGGCCGGGCCGACGGCCTTGGGTGGCCCCCCACCGAGGATACAAATTCTGATCGATGCCCCGCGGGTTCTCTACGCCATTCGGAGTGGGCCCCATGCAGCTCCTCCTGAGGCACCGCGCATCGACGGTAGCACGCGCGCCGCAGGCCGTGCAGATGCGCAGAGACCACTGCGCGACCAACGTAGCTGAGTGCGACGGGTGAATTTCGAGCTGGGCCCCTGACGCCGAGACACACCCCCTTCGGACCCTGCGATTTGGCACCGCGGGGGCCCTCGCACAGGGCGGCCGCAAGTCGACAAAAATCTGGACCTCGGGACCACCACCTCGCACTTAGAGCAGCACCATGTCCATCCAGCTCTGTTGAGTTGGTGAGAAAAGCCCCTACGCGTGCGCTCTAGCTTCGGCAACTTCCCCACAAGGGTTGGGCGGTTGGCTCGCTCTCCCGTCTCCGACGAGGCGGCCAACATCAGCGCCCTGCGTGCTCTCTTGCGCACCATTTGCGCGATAAAGTCGATCCGATGCGCACCCGGCGCCCTGCCCGCCAACGCCCCTCCCGCGCCAGCTCTGCCCCCGCCCCCACCCGCGCATCCGCGACGAGATTCCCTGCCGCGAGGAACAGATGCAGCGGCGCGTTCAAGTCTTCTGGCCGCTCATCCAAATCGGACGGGACACCCAGATGACCTCCACCTCCTTGCACTGGCGGTTGCTCCAGGCGCCTCCAGCGCGGGACCCGAGGTCCTCATTGGCCCCGACGGCCTCTCCAGGTTCTCGCGACCGTCCGGTGGTCAGTGACAGAAGCGAAACTTAACCGAAGCTGCTCCAGTGCGAGCGCGAAATATAAAACCTCAGCTCTGGGAACCGTCTGCCCAGGGCCGAGGAGAGGGGCGGCCGGAGCAGCGCCCGCCCTCCACTCCCCGTCCTCAACTCTGACGGCTGATATGCTGGCCCCGCACCGCCTTCGCCGAAGGCCTGACGAGAAGCGGCCTCCCCCCTCCCATCTAAAAGACCCTCATCGAATCGAGGGTGAGCGAGATGGACTGGCGGCAGTCCTCGAAGCCACAGCGCAGGCTCAGAGTCCGCCTGCCCTATCGCCGCGGGGACGAGGGGGCCCGTCAACTGGAAGTCCTCGTGGCCCGCGATCTTGGGGCGCAGCCAGGTCCTGTGCATGGGCGTCTACTGTGCCTCTTTGCATATGTCGCATATCCTGCTGGGGATCAGGTAGCCGCTGCCCGCTGCTCTGGTCATGTTCCACTAAACGCCTGCGACCACTGCCACATGTAACCCAATCGTGTCCAGTTGTCATTTCTCCTCGAAGCGTTTGTGCCCAGCTCGGACCTGCAAAACATCAGCTCCTTGGTGTAGTCCAACTCCTTCAAGGCGGTGAGCTGCTTTCGCCCGCAACTGCGCGGCAACGTCCTGAACGAAACCGTCGGCGAGCGGCCGCAGGCAACAGTTTGCCGCGAAGGTCCCGCCCAGCAATGAGGGGATGTCCCAGATGTCAAATTATTCCGCCATGTCTTCATCTTCTCCGACAGCCCGGGACCACCTCGTCGCCGTCGACGCATGCCACCCCGCGCCCTCAATGCCGCCTGCGCTGATCCGACTGGCCCTCGTGCCCCTCTCCATTGTTAAGGCCCCAGTGCGACCAATATCCTTCTTATGTGGGGCCATGATTCCAGGACTCGGTGGTGAACATCTGGGAAGCGCTGCCACAGGTTGATCCATTCCTCGATGATCGCCGACCCGATGGCCACGGCTGCATCTCCGTTCCACATCTCTACCGACAGCGTCGTAATAGGACATTGATATCTCGCCATGCCCCCTGCCACTTGTCCCGCTTGTCGGCGTAGTCGCTGATGTTCGTTTTTTTTGTTGTCGCCGTTTCGTCTCCGCTCCAATGCGCCACTAGCCGCGGGGCCTCAACCGCCGCCCCCATAGCTCCGGAACCGGGTACTGCGAGGGCTTGGGTTTTGGCCGCACTGTGTCCGTGGGCCACGATCAGACGATGAATGCCGCGCCACCTCCACAGTGGCACAGCGGCCAGCGCCGAAGGCCAGCGTTCAGAGACGACACTGCCCCTGAAGTTCATCGCTCAGTGGCGTCGGCCCTCTGCCGACGCTGCTTGCACGCACTGCGCGCGCAGTCCCCGAGGGGGGGGAGAGGAGAAGAAGAAGAAGAAGAAGAAGGAAAAACAAAAAATGCTCGCTCAGGCCCTCTGAGACAAAGCTGTTTCGGCCCCCACAGACACACCTGCAGGGGCTAGCCACCCAGGCCCTGCACGGGGGTCAACCCACGCATCGGCAACAGCCACATGCCTCGGAGTCAAAAGACGGAGGCGAGCTTCAAAGTTTTGCTGGGCCGTGCCAGGCAGGCTCAGCCTCACACAGTGGTGAGCACGCAAGAAAGCAACACACATGCAGGCACACAGCAGCGACATTCGGGGGAAGAGGATTGAGCTGAATCAGCGCGGCAACCCATGGAATCATCACCGGGGCAATTTGAAACGCAGTACCCATCCATTGGACACATAACTCGCGGAAGCGATGGCAGAATTTGCAACGACGTAGATCATCATAGCCCCGAGACATATCAAGCCCATATCCCCGATGAGTGCACCCAAAAATGCAGCCACGAGGATGAGAGTGGAAGCGAGCACTCGCACACGCACCACGCGTGCAGATACGAAGAACACACATAGCAAGGCAAGGGGAAAGTCGCTGCTGCGCTACGTCGGTTTTGAAGGACAAGATGGGGGAGATTACGGCAATCCACTTCAGGAAGCCACTTTCTCAGTCGATACTCAAGGCCTTCAAACACCGTAGGTCCAGGGGGAGGAAGGGCGTGGAGACGGGCGTAGAGTTTCCGTTGGAGAGAATCAGGGGGAAGATCGGAGAGCTGCACCATATTCTGGACACCCTGCGCCACCTCAAACATCGCTGGTACAAACGACCTGCGATGCCATCCCCGTGGGTCGACAACTCTGGCGTAACAGATTGCGTTGCTCTCAGTGAGCTTCTGCAGCTCGCCCCAGCACTCGCGAATGCCAGGGCGCTTCGCAGCAAGACGGGTGCGGCGGGCACGCGAGAGAGCAACAATATCTGGGGACTCGATACTGAACCCGAGCTTCTGGAACGAGACAAGCATGTTATACGAGAGCGCATTCTATGGGCCACTCGTAAGGCATTGTAACATGCGCCTGTACAAATGCATGACCTGTTTCGTCACTGGCTCAACTTGGAGGACAAACTGGGGCACAGAGAGGCACATTACCAGAAAGGTAAAGACTGTCATCGCATATCCAGGGGCGAGCTGACGGAGCACCGCACATATTGCAACAAATTTCGGCAGCGGGGCACCCCATGCCATAGCAGCATCATCTGGGCCAATATACAGCCCCAAGTACTTGATAACAGAACTTACCCCCACCAACTCCATACCCCTCGCCTCCTTGGGCATCATGTCACTGACCTCCTCCCCCCCGAACCCCCCCCACATACCAGCACAGTGCACTTGCGAAAGTTGAGCGTCAGCCCAGTAGCTGACTCGAGAACGAGAAGCATGCGCCACGCGGCAGCAGTCGAGCGAAAGACATCCATCATTCCAAAAAGACAGCCGTCAACATACGCAAGGCACAGAGCAACATGGGCGGGGGGGGGGGGGGCTGTAGTATCCATCGCAATACAGGGTCACTGCATGGACAGAAGAGGGCCATAGAGCAAGGACCGCCCTGACGCACCCCCCTCTGGAAAGGAAGGCCTCCGAACTTCTGCCCACCAAGAGTTACCGCGCCCTGGTTATTCTTATAGCGCATGATGTAGAAGTTAGCGATGATGGAGGGGGGCATTTATAGCATTGAGCACGGCAAGCATCCAAACACGCAGAAGCGACGGGAAAGCAGCGGAGAAATCAGTCGAGAGGATGGCAGCCGAGTCATGCGCGAGCAACTCTTGTTGCAGCCCCCAACTTCCTGCCTGCACTGCATTCGCGAGCATTTGTCTACCTTTAACACACCTCTGGAGGGGCGCAACAGCCACCTAAGAGAGCTCATTCAATGGATGGCAGGGCGCTGCAGGGAGGATCTTCGCATCGGTGTTGGACATGGAGAGCAGGCGCGCGCATGCTGCATCCCGAATAATGCCCCCTGCTCCGCCCCCCTTCCTGCCCACCCTTAGGTGGGAAAACCATCCCCCCCCCCCCCCCCCCCCCCCCTATCGTCAGGCAGCTCTGAAACATTTAAATTGGCAGCCCCAAGATAAAATTGTAGAGGTGTCTCGGCGCATCTCCAATTCGCCAGCACGCATATGGAATGCCGTCTGGTCCAGGCATCGGGTTGCGGAAGTGTCGTATATGCTCAAAAAAAAAACATATTCACCCTTCCAGGAAACCTCGAAGTCCTAAAACGATTCCCCAATATTCAGCAAACACTTTGGCCGACTGCTCGAGTGTAGTGCACGAGCTTCCGTTAGCGTCTAGTACGGCAGCGAGATAGGCTCGCCTTCTGAATTTCCTCCAAAGCCCCATCTTCCTCCGTAGTTTGGCTAGTGCATCTTTTTTGGCATCATCGTTCATGCTGTTATCGTTATCAATATCCTCCTCCTCCTCCGCCTCATGTAAAATCTTAACATAAACCCCCTGCGTCAATTCACAAAGACCATGGCGGTCGTGACAGAGCAGGGCCTCGCAGTCACAGAACCTCTGAAGCTCGGGATAGCAGCTGACAGCCTTGCACACCATGTGGTCCTGCTGTGCACGTATCCCCCTCAGGGCTACCATGCACCAGTTATGCGTCAACATAAAAATCGATGCAACTTGATTGGAAAGGAGACGCCGCGCGCTTAACCACTGAGCACACGGTAGCCTTAACAGCCTTCAGATCATCAGCAGCATTTAGTGAATTAAGCTCCCCGGCTTTGTTGTTAAGCTCCGTGTCAAGTAGTTATTGATAGACTTCGTTCTTGCCTATCAAGTTGGGGACCCCGCCATTCAGGCCAGCGGGGGGCTTGGAAGTGCAAATTACGACCAACACTGGGGTATGATCAGAGACACGGGCCTGACAGAGCTTACCTATAACTGAAGCACGAACAGTAAGGTCAGCAGCGACCGCCGCTGGGATGGATGTTGGAGTAGATGCGGTCTAAACGCGCAGCGTGGGCAATGCTCCCGCCCCTCAACCCCCGACGAGTGTCATCTGCTTGAAAGTATTCAATCCGGTCCGAGCACTTCTGGTTAAAGAGCGCGTGGAAACGCGTGTCACCTCGGGCCCAACCCGCCCCGTCAGGATACATCCCCCCTTCCTCCTCCAAAGTAAAATTCCAATCGCCCAAGATAAATAGAAAAAACACTGCCCGGCAGGCGGTGAAACCTCGAGTAGCTCGTCAAGGCTGGATGCACAGACTGCTGGCGACTCGCACGTGCTCGGCGTATGGACATTCATGATAGTCAAGTTCCCTTTGCCCCCCAACATGACACTCATCAGCATCCTGCCTCCCTGAATCACATGGTGTTGAATGGTATGAAACTGCTGTGCAAGATCAGCAGCGATGAAAGTGACAAGCCCTCCAGCCCTGGCGGAGTCCTGAAACATCGTGCAACCTACATTCGCATGTCGAAATCCTCGTCGAATACAGTTGGCGTCGGCGATTGTCCCGTGAGTCTCCCGAGCGCAAACAATTTTGCGGTGCTTACAGAGTCCGAGAAATTTCTTGCATCTAATCGAAGCATTCATCTGACGACGGGTCCGCGCCGAGCCGAGGAGACCAGGCGCATTCCAGGAAACTATATCAAGCGAGGAAGTGGGGAAAAAAGGCTGTCGGTGCACTGCATGCTGGCCACAGAGCCAGTCGGGAACAGCCGGAGGCGGCGACGGCTGCGAAAAATGGGGATCGTCTGGCTGGCTAGCCAGATCGTGAACAGAGTCAGAAGTGCAGGAAGAAGAGGCGCTCAACGTGGACGAGGAGCAGGAAGAAAATGAGCATGTGATCTGCGAATTCGCGTCCGTGGCAATGTCCGCTGCCGCCCCCGCGCAGCGTGCCACCGAAGAAGCTGGCGACGGAGACCATCAGCGTGCACTGCCGCATCCGTCAATCCACTGCTGCATCTGGTCTACGGGAATGCCCATGAAAGCGAGGTCGCTAGCGTTGGGCTTGAGCACCAGCCTGCCGAGCCCGCCCCGTTTTATCTTTTTTGCCAAGATGAATAAGTCATCGGATGTGCGGATGAAGAACTCGTTGCGGAACCCGTTTGCGCCGATCTTGCAGTCGGCTTGGTACTTGCTCTTAGTCTCCAAGAGCTGAACGACCGGCGCCCATAAATGTGACATGCGTCTCTGTCGATGACGGGCGTCATCTGGGAGGTCGGTGCGAATACGTAGATCATGACATGATCCGTCTCGAGCATCCTCCCATTGAAGCTGCTGCTGGATGAAGCATGCTTTGAATTTCTTTGCCGTGTCCTCATCCTTGAAGTGGATGGAGAAACTCTGACTCGTTTTTGCAAACTGCGCTGTGGTGCCGTCCATGAGGTGGCTCGGTGCTCCTTGCTGGAGCTGCTGCCAGGTCGTCTGTCTCGTGGCAGCAAGAACAGCACGTGGATATCCACTCACCCACATTCTACATGCATCGCTGGTGTCTGTCCCAGCTGTCATACCCACTCTAGCCAGCCTCGTCCTGTCTGTGCCAAGCGTGCAAGAGGCTGCCACTGATGCTGTCGTCTAGCTTCTTCTGAAGCCTGGATACGTATCTCCATCCGCTGTACTTTGATGTCGAGTGCAGCCATCCGTCCGTCCAGTTGTTTGATCTGGCCCGTCAGCTGGCTGTTCGCATCGGCGGCCGTCTTCGCCAATGCAGCGAACTGTCCTGCGACGAAGGCCGAGAACCACTCAGGCGCGGCATCTTCCATGGCTGCGCGGGCGACTCTGAGCCCCCAACTTGCGAAAGTGAGACTGGATGAGGTCGCGCCAAGAGGGCCTGCCCCCAAGCCCTCGCGTCGAGGGCCGAGCCCGAAGACAGGCCCGAGCTGACCTGGCCAGCTGCCTCGACACATGGCCACTTGAGCCAACATGGCTTGAGCCAAAGGCTACGGAGGCGTAGTCGCTGAAGTTCGCGAACCGTCATGCCGAAGGCCAACTCTCCGTAGACTGCCTGCGGAATGGCCCCCAAAATCCATAGTCCTCTGCTTTCTCGCGCCAGTGCTGCAAATCGGCACAATATGTCCTGGCGAACCTCTTCATGGCCTTGTGACGCCGAAGGGCCGCTTTCGCCGTGGTCCGCCTGCGCCCCGCCGTGGTGTCTCTGCCTAGGGCCACGGCCTTAGCGGCCGCATGGGTGGGGATCCTCCTCTTGCGCAGCCCCCCCCCCCCCCCCCCCCCCGCAGTCCTCCTGACATCCTGGCGCGGGAGCCAAGCAGCACTGACTTGCTGGAAACCACCGCGATCTGCTGCTCGAGGCCGCCCGCGATAAGCGAGGCGACCTGCATGATAGCGTCGACCACTCGAGCTCTGGAACCGTTCGCCCTCGCGACAGCGTCATCGACGAACGTCCATAGACGCGAGGCGGGAGCTCGACGATGTGCCAGACCCACTCCGCGCGCTGAGCCAGCCACCAGCGATCAGACAGGCCAGATGGTCTCGCTGAGGGCACTGCTCTCCTGCAGGAACCTCGACCCAATGGCGGCCGTCACCTACAGGGCCGCCACGACCGATGGGAAGCCCACCTCGATTGCAACGCGCATCTGGATGACGAACGAGACCGCGTCATAGAACTTCTCGATCTCCAATAATAGCGCCATGGCTGGCGCCCCCAGCCCCGCCCCCACCCTGTCAGGACACGCCCTCAACGGGGTCATCCTCAGGGCAGAGCTGCCCTTGAGCGCTGTGTCCCAGCGCGCCTCCAGACCAGCGCCCCAACGATCACAGCACCCCCCTCTCGACCTCGACCACTGATTGACCGGGGGCGCCATCATGCCCAACGCACGGTCTCCACCTTGGGGCTCGGCTGCCAGCGCACACTTGGAAGCTGCCACTTGTCTCGGCCAAGTCACCGCCTGCTCGCCATGCTGTAGTAGTTGGAGGAGCTATACTCGAGCCTCCTTCGGCGCCCCCTCGATTTCTGGCGGCCCCAACTGGTCGACGCCTTTCGCCTTGGAGGTGGGCGATGATGGAGTGGCGCCGCCCAGGCCCTCGAGCGCGAGTTGTCCCATGTCTTCCCCCAACGCCGTGGCCCTCGTCAAGTTGAGCTGCCTCGCGATGTCCTGCTTGGTGTCCACTGGGTCCGCCCATGCCTGCTGCCAGTCCGACTTCTTGACAGATATCGCGACGCGCGGGCCCGCCATGCCCTTGCAGGCGCCAGCCGCCATCTCAAACTTTGGGCGCTGATG
>CAUYUJ010020976.1:39212-41712 GCA_963575745.1 Prorocentrum cordatum | reverse complement strand
CTCTGTCTCGAGGAGCTGGGCCGCCGCCTTACCGAGCGCTGCCTTTGACTTGTCCAGCTTGTTGATCGCCGTGCGGAGCGCGAGCGACTTGGACACCTTCGCAGGCTTCGGGTCCTTAGCCACTAGCTAGGCCTGGAAGGCCTGTAGCGGGCCCAGGTCCACGTTCGTCTTGGTGAAGGCGCCCTTGCCCGACTGAAACGTATCGAGGACTTGCTGGATGTCATCGGCAGGCGCGAGTGGAGGTGAGCTTCTGCCCCAAGGGGGTGTCGCACCTCGCTGGCTCCCTCCCGAAGCCCGTGCCGCCGAGTCGCTCCAGCCCGTGACGTAATCTTCGCACTTGTTGCACCAGCCTCCTGACTTCTCCAACTTCCAGTTGAATGCCCATCCGTTGCAAGCCCCGCACACCGTGGACTGCTGCCTCTGTGGTTTTCCCTTGGTGGCGTCGGGTCTGGGAGTGCGCTTCCTCCTGCAGGAGCTCACGAAACCGATGCCAGGAGGCGCCTGCTCACCCGCGGGCGCGGGAGGCAGCAGCAACTGGGGCGCACCAGCTGCTGGGAGAGAAACTTGTGGTCTGGCCGCGGACTAGCGGTATCCACGTGGTTCGCTGTGAACCTCGAAAGCTTGAGCCAAAATGGCTACGGAGGAGGAGGAGGAGGAGGGGGAGGGAGGGAGGGAGGATCGAAGGGAGGGAGGGAGGGAGGGAGGGAGGGAGGGAGGGAGGGGAGGACGTGGGCAGGGAAGAGAGAGGGACCAAATCGACACGTGGCGGGCCTGCCAAGAACCTTATAACGCCGTCAGGGGCTCCTCGCGGGAGCCACACGTGTTAAGTCGGGCATGTCCCTCTACAGGAGGAATGTTCAAAAATAGGCAGAAGATGTGGGGACGATGTTTCTACTATGTTTGATTAGTTGTTGGCTATGTTGTTCAAAAACCCGCCTGTAGGAGGACATGCCCGACCTAACACTAGTGTGGAGATCACGATACAGATGACCGGTGCTCTCACAGATCAGGCGTGGCAGTGCCTACCTATGCACCCAGCCTGGCTGGGTCAAGGCGTTCACTCTCCTCTTCCCTCCCACTCCACTCATGCCGCCTCCGGTGCTACAAAACAGAACGACGGACAACGGTGAAACGAAGGCTGGGTGCGCCGGATTGATGGTCTGACATCCTCTAGCCTTCACCCAAGACCCGACAACTGCTCGACAGGGTCATGAAGAAAGCGCGGCAAGGATGCAAGGTCCTTGAAAGACCAAATCAAGATAAAGAAATGAAGTTGGAAGCCCATGGCCCATGGTTGGATGCAAGGGTACCCTTGGAAAGCTACTCAGCCTTGTGATCCTGTTTGGCTGCATCCTGATCCAGCACATGCAGGCCCTCTGAAGTGAGAAGCGAATCGGCGGAGTTGAGGGAGAGGGGAAAGAACTCTCCCTCACTTGATAATCAAGCTTGGACTCTCGCTGATGTGAGAGCTCTTTCACTTATCATTCTTCGTGTCCTACATGCAAGTTAGCAAGAAGGTTAGCAGGCTGACAATCCAGTTCCAATCGGAAACTGACTGCCGGTGAGTGAACGAGCAGACGAATTCCAAAAAACGGCGGCTGACATCTGATGGCATCTCTATGGATACATGATGAGGTTATGGATGATGGATGGGGAGAAAAGGAATAGAGAGGAGAGGGAGGATATATGCGAGGGAGAGAGAAGTAGGACGGGTAGGGGAGGTAAGAAGGAGGAGCAAGGAGGCGGTGGGATGACGAGCCAGGCAGGGGAAAGAGGAGGAGGAGAAGGAGGGATGAGGAGAAAGGGACGGAAAACTAAATAACCGTGGTAGCGAGTCTGGTTCGTAGCGAGGGATACCTGGAAATCGGCGGCGAGCCCAGAGGGAAAGTAAGAGAAGGCAGGCCTTGTCCGAAGCCGCCGACGGCTCCTCAGAAGGCGCGAGGGCTTCTGAGAAACCACGCCGCGAACGCCTGCCCCCCCCACCACTCCTGGAGGAGAAGGAGGAGGAGGAGGAGGAGGACGACGACGACGACGACGAGGACGGGGACGACGAGGAAGGGGGGACGACGACGAGGAGAGGGAGGACGATGAGGAGGAGGAGGAGGAGGAGGAGGAGGAGGAGGAGGAGGAGGAGGAGGAGGAGGAGAGAACGACGACGACGACGACGATAACGACGACGAGGAGGGAGGGGGAGGGGAAGGCGCCGCGGTTCTTTGGCTCGGCCCCACGAGGGCCGTCGGCCGTGCTCACGCGCCTGACCCCAGTGGACACTCGTCCCAGAGTTGGACGGGTGCTGGGGTCGCGGCAGCAGGAGGGGGAGGGGGAGGGGGAGAAGGGCGAAGGGAGGGGAGGAAAGGGAGAAGGAGGAGGAGGAGAAGGGGCAGGACGAGGAGGGGGAGGAGGAGAGGAGGCTGTACGCGCGCGGGGTCTCGCGCCCCCTGGGCTCGCCGCCGAGGGAAGGCTGCACCCCGCTCGCTCGGCTGCGCCCTGCCTCGGGGCA
>CAUYUJ010020976.1:37500-39112 GCA_963575745.1 Prorocentrum cordatum | reverse complement strand
CTTCGCAATGACAAGACTGATCACGCCATCTTCCGTGATCGTCACCATTCACGCGTTGTGGGTCGTGATCGTTGGCATCACTGGCCCCGGTGGCGCGTATTTCATGTCCTGAAGGAGATCAGCCGTGAGCCAGCCGTCAAGCCCGCAAAACGCATCCCTCACAGTCATGTAGCGATTGGATGCTCTCTCATGAATGGGCTACGGTTGTCGTTGATGTTGATGTTGATGCAACTGTCGCCGAAATACACGCCTCCATGGACAGCAGGGAGCGGGCGTAGTCTTAGCGGGTGGCGTCGTCATCCGTGAAGAAAGCTGTCGGCTGTAAAACCCACTGCTTGCTTTTTAAACGACCTCTGTAATCGCTGAAAGAACCATAGAAATCGAAGAGGGCCTTGCGCCAACCGAATGTGCAGCGACACGGTCGGCGCATTGGCACCGACAGTTCTTCCGCGCATGGATTGCGCGTGATCCCGTCCATCACCAGGTGCTTGATCAAATCGATGCGGAGCGACTCTGGGGCCCCATCGGTGACCCTTCGGATCGCGAGGTCGGGGTCCAGGTCTCTCACCTCATGCCTGAACCACGGGAAATCCCGCATGCGCGCGCCGCCGATTCCCTCGCGAGCTCCTCTGATGCTGAAGTCCTGGCAGCTGTGGCCTGCAACTGCAAGAACAAGCGCCCCTGTGCGACCATGGCGAATGGCACTCCATGGCGAAAACGCACTTCGTCTAGGTCTTGATGTTACGCCATCTCGCCCGTACGGGTCTGGGGTTTGCTCGCGATCACCGATCGGAGCTCCCGCGGGAGAGACGTCTACCGACATCTCTGATACTCCCTCGGTACTTCTGCCCCTTGCTACCGAGTGGCCATGTATGAAGGAGGGGCTCGGTCCTGAATTAGACCATCCTTGTTTGTGTCGTGTCCATCATGTTGTACAACGCGCCCGTCGGCGTTTCTCGAGATATTGGACACGATGTCAGTCTTATCATAGCTTATTCCCGCAGCGACTGAGTCGCGGGGCACATTTGAAAGTTCTTCTTTTGGCTGTGACGGCCCCGCGTCGACTAAGTCGCGCGTTTCGGTTGATAACCAGTCTTTCCTCTGAAAATCGGGGTAAGATGACAAAGGAATTAAGATCTCATGTTCACTCTGCTCAGGGAGAGAGGAGACGGGATGAGACATTGATAAGACAGGCATCCGCTAAGCAAGACTACTCTATCAGGAATGTGAAGGGAGGAGGCCGGCTGGCCTACGACCGACGACGCACGACGGCCGAGGGCTGGCGCGCTCCTTTTTTTCCTGCAAGCCAAGGTTGGCTTGTTCGAGCAGTCATACAGCTGCGGAACGCAGCTGTTAGTTCCAGCGGACAGTGCAATGCATGCAAACTAAGTTATGTCTTAATTTAATATGGGGCGGAGAGGAGCTTATTTAATATCTCACCCCCCAACCTTTGTGTCTTCCATCATCGCATTCCTCCCCGCTACCCGATATCCCACCTGCCTTCCCACCCCAGGCTCTCGCTGGAGACCCCAGCGCAGTCGCCCAATTGACGACCATGTCATTCCCATTGCTTGCCCGAGCAAGCAAACCCACCCCCAAAAGGTCTCACCAC
>CAUYUJ010020976.1:0-32500 GCA_963575745.1 Prorocentrum cordatum | reverse complement strand
TACAAATACACATACACCTACACCGATGCATGTATAAAAGTATGTGTGTATGTAGGTAGGTAGGTAGGTGGATGGGTAGGTAGGGTGGTAGGGTAGGGTGGGTGGGCAGGTAGGTAGGTCTGTACGTATGTACGCATGTAGGTATGTCTGTCGGTCGGCCGGCCGGTCTGTCTGTATGTGTGCATGTATGCTTGCTGGTTGGTGTGTATGTATGTATGGATGTACGTATGTATGGATGTACGTACGTGCGTATGGATGTATGATTGTATGTATGTATGCGTGCATGCATGCGTGTACATATGTATGTATGCACTGCTGCATGTATGTATGTATGCATGCATGCATGCATGCATGTATGTATATGTGTATGTATGGATGTAAGGACGAATGGACTTATGCTTGTATCCATGCACATATGGATGGATGGATGGAAGGATAGATGGATGTACGAACGTACGTAGGTACGAATGTATGCACGTACGTATGCATGTATGCATGAATGCATGTATGTGTCTATGCATGTGTGTGCATGACTGCGTGTATGGATGTATGCGTGTATGTATGGGCGTGCCTGTGTATGTATGTATGTATGAATGCATGTATGTATGTATGTATGTATATGTATATGTATATGTATGTGTACGTACGTTTGTGTGCATGTATATTTGAATGATATATGTGTATGATGTATGTGTGTATGTGTATGTATGTGTGGATGCATGTGTGTACGTAGATGTATGTGTGTTGGCATGTATGGATGTATGAAAACATGTATGGTATGTGTGGATGCATGAATGGGTGTATGTATATATGCATGTATGTGATGTATGTATGGATGGAAAGATGGATATATCGTTATATAAATATATACCGGAATACCTTTATGTATACATACAGCCGTACTAAAGCGATGGGCACATCTATACCTAGAAAAAGGATGTGCCTTGATCTTCGGCGCGCCGACCGTGCTGCGTCTGGAGCGCACCTGGAAAGCCTCAAGACGGCTCCAGAGCACCCCAAGAGCGCCTAAGAAGGGTTAGAGGGCTCGAAAAGGCCATGCAGAGGGTCCACGAGGGCCCGGAGTCGCCGAACGATCGGTCCAAGACGCTCCAGATGGCTTCCAGACGGCCCAATAGGCCTCCCAGATGTCCCAAGAGGCCTTTGACAGCCTTCCCAAGAGAGCTCCAAGAGGCAAACATCGTCCCTTTCCTTCGCGAACACACAAACACACACACACACACACACACACACACGCACGCACGCACGCACGCACGCACGCACGCACGCACGCACGCACGCACGCACGCACGCACGCACGAACACACACACACACACACGCACATACATCTATATCCATATACATATATATATATATATATATATATATATATGTGTGCGTGTGTGTTTATGTATGTATATATACATTCAGACATATACTTACGCATATATATATATATATATATATATATATGTGTGTGTGAAGCTTATGCAACTTGTCAGCCTTCACGGAGTCTAAAAAGGCCCAATAGGCCCCCCAGATCACCCCAAGACAACCCACGAGGCCCCCAAGAAGGCCCCGAGACGCCCCAAGAAGGCCCCAAGCCGGCCCACGAAATGCCCAACACGACCCAAGACGGCCTCGGAAGGGCCCTCAGAGGGCCATCAGAGGGGTCCAAGACGGGGAACTTGCATTGAGATTTCGTGCCCCCCCGCCCCCAAAATCGCCCCCGAGACCGCCAGCAGGTCCCCAGAGGCCACCCCAGAGGCCAAAAGCGGCCCCCAAAGGCCCGATGAGAGGCCCCAGACGGCCTCCTGACAGGCCCCAGTGACTCTGACCTCCGAAACTAACAGACGACCGCGCGCAGCAGCCGTTCCAACCCGATCATGTACCGAACTGAGGAAGCAATCCCACCAGCCCTTCGGGCGCGGGTGGCTTAGAGCGTTTTCTTGTTCATGTTCCTTTGTCTCCTTCGGGGAGCGGATTATCAGTGTTCCCTATTAGTACACACACACCAGGCGACTGGGAGCCAACCGGGGTCAATGCGGGCCCCCCCGCACCATCCTTTTGTAAAAAACAATACGAACACACACTCTGCCTCCAAATTCGGAACATGCGCAGCGAACCCGATGCGGCTTCCCCCCACCATCCCCATCAACAAACAATACAAGGTACACTTGGCGGCGGCGGCGGCGGCGGCTGCGGCGGCTGCGGCGGGGGCGGCGGCTGCGGCGGCTGCGGCGGGGGCAGCGGCTGCGGCGGCTGCGGCGGTGGCGGCGGCGGTGGCGGCGGCGGTGGCGGCGGCGGCGGTGGCGGCGGCGGCGGTGGCGGCAGCGGCTGCGGTGGCGGCTGCTGCGGCGGCGGCGATTCGGCAGCAGGGCGCGGCGGCGGCGGGCGGCGCGGCGGCGGCGGCGGCGGCGGCGGACGGCGGCGGCGGCGGGGCGGGCGGCGCGGAGCGGCTGCGGCGGCTGGCGGCGCGCGGTGGCGGCGGCGGCGGCGCGGCGGCGGTGCGCGGCGGCGGCGCGGGCGGCAGCGGCTGCGGCGGCAGCGGCTGCGGCGGCGGCGATCCGGCAGCGGGGGCGACGGCGCGGCAGCGACGGCGGCGGCGGGCGCGCGGCGGCGCGGGCGGCGGCGGATTAGCCTCCAGTAGCTGCCCAAGAAACGACTGCTGAATATGCTGCGGTTCGGGCCAGGTTCGGGTGCTACGTAATTATGTGTTGGGAGGGCGGGTGGGGGTGAGCGAGACGGCTTGCGGGCGGGGAGGGAGTCTTGACCCCTCCCCCTACCCCATCCCCCTGGATCTGGAAGGCGAGCGAGCGAGCGAGCGTCCATCCGGCCCTACTGCGGGTAGTGCCGCCCGCGTCTTCGGACGGGACGAGAAGAGCCGTGGCCCGTGGTGAAAAGCTTGAACGATCTCACGCATCGGTCACGAACTGGTCCTCTGTGTTCCGACATTATGAAATATTGTGTGCCATCGGTGTCCAAGTTATGTCCTTGATGTCGCCGTGCCTCCTGTGAGTATGTTCGCCTGGCGTCCTCTCGTCCGTAGAATACTTGTGAAGAACTACCTGTACCACTGTGGGGCGACATACGCGTGCTTGTGATGTGTGATTCGGATGCCATTTTAAGGCCAGTTATGTCCATCTTGGCGCTGGGTGCGCGGCCACTCGTGCTACCAGCCTTCGGAGTAGCCTGCGCCGTTCTGATACAGTCATTCGCCAGAGAATCGCGAATCCCTGCGCAACTGGGATCGATTGACCTTGGTATGTCATGGGTCTCAAAGCTCATGGTAAATCCGGTAAGCAATGATGTAGATACACAGGAAGACAGAGAAGCAAAGAAAGAGAGAACGACTACGACGCGAACTCCTTCCCCTACCTTTTTCCCAAACACACGCGCAGCCCGCGTGTTCCTGTCGGAAACACAATCCTTTACACTGTGCAGCTGCATGAGGCACTCTGCTCGATGTGTCGACCTAGTCCACCCAGAGCTCCTCACTTTCGTCGTGGCTGTTGGCGCCGCTTGGTGGTGGGTCTTCGGGCGGCGGCTGGTTGCATTCTGCGTCAGAACCGTCGGTGGTAGTCGAATGGTCGGTTGCGGGGATGTTGGGCCCCAGCTGGATGGCAGCAGACGCTCGTCTTGTGCGCCTCCGCGGTGTCTGCACAATCATGCGAGGCATTATTTTTCCCAACCCCGATGTATGCTGGTTTCTCGTTTGGAATAGAGCACTGAGGTCGCACACCTGCTTCTTCTCCCTCTTCACCCCCCTCCTCCAGCCTCCTCCTGCGCTGCTCCCTGGGTGGCTGTGAACTGCGCAACTGTCGCCACTTTCGTCTGGAAGGTCCGACGGAATCGGAGGCCACGCGCACCCAGCCGAGACCTCGCAGCTCCTTGTGTGGTTGTGACCGTGCAATGTCACCACTTTCGTAGGCTCCTGGGAAGTCCAGCGGAGTCAGGGGCCACGCGCACCCAGACGAGACCTCGCAGCTCCCTTGGTGGCTGCGAACTGCGCAAGTGGCGCCACTTTCGAAAGGGGTTCCTGGGAGGCCCAGCGGAGTTGGGGGCCACGCGCAGATCCATTTGAGACCTCGCAGCTCCCTGGGTGGCTGCTCACTGCGCAATTGTCGCCACTTTCGTTGGCTCCTGGGAGGTTCAGCGGAGTTGGGGCCACGCGCACCCAGGCGAGACCTCGCAGCTCCCTGGGTGGCTTGCTGCGAACTGCGCAACTGTCGCCACGTGCGTGGTCTCCTGAGAGGCACGGCGGGGTCGGCGAGTAAACAGACCCACTTGAGACCTCGCAGCTCCCTGGGGGGCTGCACGCTACGCCACTGTTGCCACGTGCGTGGGCTCCTGAGAGGCATGGCGGAACTGGGGGGTAAACAGACCCAGCCGAGACCTCGCAGCTCCCTAGGGGGTGGCTGCGAGCTGCGCAACTGTCGCCGCTTTCGTGGAATCCTGGGAGGTCCAGCGGAGTCAGGGGCCACGCGCACCCAGCCGAGACCTCGCAGCTCCCTGGGTGGCTGCGAACTGCGCAATTGTCGCCACTTTCGTGGGGCACGGGAGGGTCGGGAAATAAACGGATCCATTTGAGACCTCGCAGCTCCTTGGGTGGCTGCGAGCTGCGTAATTGTCGCAAATTCCGTGGGTTCCTTGGGGGCGCGGCGGGGCCGAGACCTCCCAGCTCCTTCGGGGCTGCGTACCGCGCAAATCGCACCACGGTCGTGGGCTCCTGGGAGGCCCAGCGGGGTCGGGCAGTACGCGCACCCAGACGGGACCTTGCAGCTTCCTAGGGGGCTGCGAACTGTGCAAGTGTCGCCGCTCTCGCGGGGGCTCCAGGAAGGCACGGCGGAATAAAGGAATACCCAGACCCAGCCGAGACCTCGATTCTCCCTGGGTGGCTGCTCACTGCGCAATTGTCGCCGCTTTCGTTGGCTCCTGGGGAGTCCAGCGAGTTGGGAGCAACGCGCACCCAGACGAGACCTCACAGCTCCCTGGGTGGCTGCGAACTGCGCAACAGGCGCCACTTTCGTGGGCTCCTGGGAGGTCCATGCACACCCAGACGAGACCTCGCAGCTT
The DNA here is from genome assembly GCA_963575745.1 of Prorocentrum cordatum. Classification (NCBI taxonomy): domain Eukaryota; class Dinophyceae; order Prorocentrales; family Prorocentraceae; genus Prorocentrum; species Prorocentrum cordatum. The sequence continues at coordinate 27,426 of CAUYUJ010020976.1, read as the reverse complement.
CTGGGAAGGCTACGAACGGCGCGAATCCCACCACTTTCGTGGGCCCCTGGGAAGTCCAGCGGAGTCAGGGGCCACGCGCACCCCGACGAGACCTCGCAGCACCCTGGGTGGCTGCGAACTGCGCAACTGTCGACACTTTCGTGATCTCCTGGAATGCCCAGCAAAGTCGGAAAACACGCACCCAACCGAGACCTCGCAGCTCCATGGGGGCTGCGAACTTTGCAACTGTCACCGCTTTCGTGGGCTCCTGGGAGGTTCAACAGAGCCGGGGGACACGCACACCCAGACGAGACCTCGCAGCTCCCCGGGTGGCTGCGAACTGCGCACATGGGGCCACTCTCGTGCGCCCCATGGGGGGTCCAGCAGAGTAAGGGGCCACGCGCACCCAGACGAGACCTCGCAGCACGCTGGGTGGCTGCGAGCTGCGCTACTGTCGCCACTTTCGCTGGCCCCTGGGAGGTCCAGCGGAGTCGGGGGATACGCGCGCCCAGATGAGACCTCGCAGCTCCCTGGGTGGCTGCGCACTGCGCAACTGTCGACACTTTCGTGGGCTCCTGGGAGGTCCATCGGAGCGAGGGGCTTAGCGCACCCAAACGAGACCTCGCTTCTCCTTGGAATGCTGCGAAATGTGTCGAGAATCCCACGCGACCAAAAACACGCGCCGCGCGCGCGCGCGCTTGCCAGGCGCATGTTTGCCCCCCCCCCCCCCCCGCATCCGCGCACGCATTTCTACACGTAAAGAATCCCACGTTGCCACACTCGGCCCCCCCCCCCGGGGGCCATGGACTCGTGAAAACACGCGCCCCCGCGCGCACGCGCAGGCAGATGCAGCGCCCCCCCCCCCCCCCTTCCGCGCACGAGCTTCTACGCGTTAAGAATCCGACGCTACCAAGTGGATCCCCCTGGCGTCTGTGGACGCGCGAAAAACGCGCGCGCCCGCGCGCGCGCGCGCCGGGCGCATATCCCCCCCCCCCCCCCTCCCCCCCTCCCCCTCCGCGCATTTATTTCTACGCGCAAAGAAGCCAACGCTACCACGTTGGGCCCCCCCCCTGGGGGCCGCGGACGCGTCGCTCGCACCAAAGGGCGCCACAAGGGTCTCAACGAGAGCCTAAAGCGCACGAGATGCATCGACGAGCGCTATCGCAGCCCGCCGAATATGAAAGAGATACGCGCTCACCTCTGCCTCAGCTGGGCGAGATCGAACGCGCATGGAATTGTAACAATGATAGGCCAGAACAATCGACTCCACCTGCGCAATCGTCGGAGCCCCATCCAGCTCGATTCTGGACGCCACATTCTCCGAAGCATCACCGAGGCCAGCAACGCTCTGCGACCGGAGAACAGGGCATCGAAGGTAGTGCTGAAAAGTGCCACGCTGATAAGCGCAACCACACTCGAAAAGACAATCACGGACACCCGACGGGATGTGCAGCCTCGCGGATGCGAGCCAGCCCCCGCAGAGAGTCTTCACGACCGCAGATTGCCAAGAAGGGGCTAAAGGCTCCAGCAGGGGACCTCAGCGGAGGCCACGGGCCCCTCGGATGCGGGGCCCCCCAAGACTGAAGCCTCTCCTCAATCGCGAGGTGAAAAGAATCAGGAAAAAGAGAAGCGCGGAGCGAGGAGGTAAGGACACGCTGGAGCTTGAATTTCGATGCACATGCGTCGGCGGCGGCGCGAGCCTCATTCACTTGAAGACGAGCCTGCGTCGCAGGACCATGAAGCATCTTGTCCACTGGAGGCGCCCCAGGCGGTGGCCGTTGGGCATAGCTGCGGCATGCCCTGTCCAAGAACTGCACCAGTGGACGTTGCTTCCAGAACGCAGGGGAGAACCATCCCCGCCCGATGTCAGCCAGCGAGCCGTGGGCGCACACCTCTTCTCGTAACCACTCCCAGAGAGACCTCCAGTTGGTCACAGTCTGCTCCGCCGCCCTCATCAGGGTGGCCGCGCCACGCGGTAACATTGACATGGGCGAAAGTGAGCCCAGTTGGCCAGCGAGAAGATATCAGCCCGAGACATGCACTGCGGTGGTAGATGCCACACCTCATGCAGTGCCCATGCTTCCCGCGCCAGAAGTACCTTCGGCGTTGGATATAGTTGCTGTGGGCATCCCCAGCACAGGAAGAACAAATTTGTTATAGATGCCAGTAGCTGTGGACACGGGAGCGCCCGACCTGGCCAGCTCCAAAGCGCGCAGTGTCCACTTGGCCGCAACTTCGCGCCACATGCTGCGCTCGTCCGCCGCAGGGCCCACTTGCGCACCCAAGTACCCCCCCAGAGTCAGCAATGTTCATGGTCGCCCACGGCGGCATGTGATCCAGCAGCCACTGACGCATGTCCTTTTCCAACACAGGAGAGAATCCACCCTCCAATGGAATGATGACACACTTGTGAAGTTCGAGCCCGAGGCCTCCCAGGACATCTGCAGCACGGAATGCACGCCACATGCCCTTAAGGAGCGCCCGTTGTTGCAGCGTCGAACCTACGTCGTCGGCACAGACACCGACCGCCAAGCGGCCACATGGATGAAGTAAAACCTGCATCGCCTTCGCGAGCGGGTTCATCACGATCGCCCAGAGCGTGCCACTGGACGGGCACCCCTGAGCCAGTCCACAAGTGATGCACAGGAAATGCTGATGTAGGCCAGCGACCTGCACGCATGACGTCGGCAGCCAGCACACAGAAGCCAGCAGCGCGAAGATGCCACCCTCCACTCCCGCGTGAGAGAGCGATTTGAGGAGCCACTCGATCTCCAGGGAGGGAAAAGCATCCCCAAAATCGTACAGTACCATGACAGGATGCTCATCTTTACTCTGAAAGCCACATGCCCTCGCATAGGCATCCAGCAACGTGATATTGCTGAGAAAATTCCTGCCACCCAAAAAGCCCCTCTGGGCCTCGGGAGACGTCGCTGCCACCGTCCGCTCGAGCTTCATGTCGATCGCACTCGCCACTAACTTACAATCCGAATTCTTCAGCGCCAACGCTCTTGTAGTAGACGCCGGCCGAAGGGCCCCTGAGGCATCGTCCGAACCCTCCCTACCGCTGGGCAAGAACACCACGAGATGCTCATTCCAATCCGTCGGCGGTGGCAAACCAGCAGCCAGATCCAGAGCGACCTCCTCCAGCGATAGCACCCCCAACGGCGACCTGCGCCACGCCTCATAAGGTAAACCGCCAGGACCTGGGGCAGAAGGACGAGCGCGGCGAGCAGCCTGCATCAGCTGAGCAGCTGTCGGAGGGAGCACATCAGAGAAATCGAACTGCGCGCCAAACTTCGCGAGATACTTGTCAGCAAGCTGGCCCCAATTGGAGCACCTCGGTTTGCGCTGAAACACAGGGCCCCAGTGACGACGCAGCTCCATCAGCACATCCTTCTGCGAGCCCACCACCTCTCCATCGCCGGGGAGACGGAGGCCTTGGAGCTTGAGAGAGCGAGCGAAGGGGGCCCAAAGCGATGCCCTCCTGCGCAGCGCACGACGGTGGGCATGGATGAAAGTAAGGGATGCTGCGTCTGGCCTGGCGCGAGCCTCTCGTTGCGCGAGAGCCGCTCCCCGTTCGTCCGAAAAGGCCTGCTGTTCAAGGGTGAATGCGCGAGCGCAGGCAACAGCGTCACGAAGCTCCACTAAGCCCCCTGCCAAGCACAAGTGCTCACGAGCAAGAGCCGAAGATGAAAGCAGCCGTTGCGCCGAATGCGAATCACCCCTCCATGCCGCACGTGCCATCGAGCGAAAGACCATTAATCTAGCCTCCGTCGACTGTGGGTTGCGAACCAATCGCTTCCGCACCAGACGAGCAGCCTCCTTCGTAATATTATTGGTAACCCTCCGCCTGGTCGCCGTGGTGAGAGAATGCCAGTCAACTTCAGCAGCCAGGCTCTTAATGTGACGAGCGTAGTCAGGATCCTGAAAGATGAACGACGGAATACGTTGTGTGTCTGGAGGCGCCGACGGCCTCGGATCCAAAGTGAGTGGGACAGGAGCGTGATCGCTGATGCCCTTCTCGTAAAGATACTCAGGGAAGTCTGGAGTGGACACCGTCATCGTCCACTGAATAGCTTCCCAGCTCTGAGTCGACAGAAAGATGCGGTCGATCTGCGTCACCTTCGGCTGCTGCCCCTCCTGCATCACGTAATGGGTGGGCACCTCGTTGTCCACCTCGAGGAGCATAGCGAAAATGCGTTTCCGTTCTGTTTCACCCACATGAGGCGCAACGTCCGAGACAGGTCTGCGGCGATCTATCTCGGGAGCACGGGGGTACATGGGCAAAGCAGCATAGGTATTGAAGCCACCCATGAAAATGATAGAAAACCTGTCAGGAGCTGTGTTAGCGAGTGCAACGTCCCGAGCCACTCTCTGCCGAAGCGACTGCAGTTGTTGTCTCGAAGCGCCGTAATTGTGTACATTGTAGATGACAGTGGGCACCGCAGGACGGGAATCGACGCTGACCCCAGAGATACGAAGCCGTTGAATCCTGCCAGGCACCAGCTGTGCATGCAAAAACCGTGCACGCTGGTGAACCCCACTCTACGCACAAGGGATGGTAATCGTGACACCACCAGTGTTCCGCTGAGGACCAAAAGAAGAGAAAGCTAGATGAGGAATGTGGAGTTTGTATAGCCCCTGCTGAAGTTCCACCTCCGTCGCGTGAACCTCTTGCAGGGCCAAGATTGTGCCACGTCGGAGAAACTGAGACAAGTACTTCATCTTGTGCTGACGGATGGGCAAGTCATGGTGCAACAGTGCCCGTGTGTTCCATGTCGCGAAAGATAGCGGAGCCTTTAGCTCATATGGTGCCTTCCAAGGAGCAAAGCGCCGACTAAAGACTCCACACGATCCTCTCGGCCTCTCCGAAAAGGCTGTTGAACGCTGAGACCAGGGCGTCCTTGTCCAGGCCAGCATCATTAATAAGACGATAATTCCACTCCAACGACGTCGCTTGCGTGGGGTCGTCTGGGATGATGAGGCGCACTGCTGGAGTCGAGGCGCCATACGCAACGCCCTGCGAGCGGTTGGCCCTCCAGCGATCAGGTAGGTTGGTGCTCTTGACGAGCTCGAACATTGTTTTGCATTGGGCCTCTCTGCGGATCAGCTGGCCGTTCCTATCGAGGCTGATGAAGAGCTCCTGTGGCTGAGACTCGGCATCGCGAGCCTCGAATCTGCGCCACCCGCCGCCGTCGGGCAGCTTGAGCGACTTGTGAGCGTGGACAACATGCTTCGCCGCCAATCCAGGAGCTCCCTTGAACGCGACCACATAGCGTCGAGCAGGAGAATCACCCGCAATATGCCACTGATCGTCTTTGAAACAAGCGTCCTCCAACCACGGTCGAACTGCGTCCTTGACGCTGGTAGCTGAGACCGCGGCCTTTGCTGAAGCCACGAAGCATGTGCGGCTGGGCTCTCGAGTGAAGCCCGCCACGTCAGCGTAGTCCGCCTGCGGGGCGGCCTGCTCGCACTGGTGGACAATATGTTTGAGCCGATCCATCTCGGAAGCCATTTTGCGGTGTACTTGCTCCAACGACGTTTACCGCTGGATGAGTTCACGAAGACGAAGAGCAGTCTCCTCGTGCTTGGCCTCCTGCTGCGCCGCGAACTTGCGGAGAGCCGAGGCCGTCTTATCAGCAAGCTGAATAGCCAAAGCTGAAGTGGTGTTGTTGACCGATGACAAGAAATCAACCTTGAGGTCCGCCACCAGTGCTTCCAGCTCGAACCTGCACACATAGGCGTTGGGGTCAGGGGCCACCGGGGTCGCAGTGCCACCTGATTCGTCGGGAGCGCCAGGCTTATTGGTAGCATCCCACGGGTCGCGGGCCTGCAGAGGATCGATAGGACCAGCAGACCCAAGACCATCCAACAGCACATCGTCGTCACAGCCGTCCTCCTCACGAGTCTTGGTGCGCTTGCCCTCGGGGGTGTCCGTCGTGGACCTCTCGCTGGCACCAGCAGCGACACGTTGAGGACGACGGGACTTGCGACGAGCCACCCTTTGAGAGCCAGCTGGCTGAGAGGCAGCAACAAGATTGGAAGCCATGCCTGCGGGAACGAAGCGCGCAGGAAACGTGACGTGACTGTCAGAATCAGGAGGCGCTGGCCTCAGTACAGTCGTCAGATGTGAGAAAGCAGCTACGCCCGTGGAAGGCGCACGTGATATACCGTGACCGCGCCTCCCACGGACAAGTCTGAGCGAAACACTTGAGCCAAAATGGCTACGGAAAGGCCGTGGACACGTGAAAACACGTGCCGCGCGCGCACGCGCCAGACGCATGTTGGGTACCCCACCTCCGCGCACGTGCTTTTATCCCGTTAAGAATCCGACGCTACCAAGTTGGGTCCCTGGCCTGCGGCTCCGTCGTGGCCCGAAGCACATGAAAGCACGTGCCCAACGCACGCGTACCGAGACCCATGTTGGAGACCCCCCCCCTGCGGACACGTATTCTTACGTGTCCGCTTCCGACGTCTGCTGTTCGACACCCGTCTGGTGGAGGGCCGTTGGCCGGCAAACTGAAAGAGAACCCTTACCGGGCAAATAGGCCGACATCATGGTCGGCGCCGCATCACAGCTTGTACACGCTCACCTTATAAACGTAAGCAACACACGTATATACGCACTTGATACATGTCGACACAGGTGAATGCATAGATGATTTGCAACATCTCGTACGAGCATGCGCATTATCAACGTAGCAGCTGTGCACAGTTGCAATGCCCAGCTGCACTGTGTGCCATGCGCAGATGCATGCAAATGAAACCAGCGCATAGCATGAGCTAACTAAACGACAATCTCAAACATAGCCAAGAATGTTGCTGGAACTGGAGCCACTAATATAAGAACTGTGGGAGAGGCTCAGGCTCAAGCTAAGCCTACGTCTGAGACCAGAAAAAAACGAATGATAGTATTGAAGCTGACCACTTCTTATTGCGACACGTGGGCAAAGGATACAACCGACGGCCATGCGCAGCTAGGCCGTGCTGGCATACGCTACAGCGAGACGACGCGAAGACATGTCAAGCCAAGCCAGGTCACGCCTCGCCAAGCAAAACAGGCAACGCTAAGCTGAGCCTACCGCAGCAGAGAATTTCAACCAAGGTGGGATCAGGTAGCCCCAGGAAAGATAACGAGCATGCGCTACTAGGTCAGGAAAAACCGAGCTGAATCAGTTGAAAGCCGCATTACACCGCAGCAGGCGATTGGCCAAGGTAAGGCCCAGCAGCACAATGCATACGCCACAATTTGCACCCCGTATGACTTCAGCTGTGCGCGCAGTTACAATTACTGCTACAATGGCAGGTAAGGGTACAGCGAGGCAAATTAAGCTGTCATGGAACCTCAGAAACACGATGTAGCGTATGAATGAACAGAACCCAGCGCAGTCACTAAGCTCAAGCTGGAAAGCCCAAGCTGACCGAACTTCCCGGCCAGATGAACAGATGCAGATCCAATGGCTGGACTTGGCAACCCAGCCAGAATCATCCCCACCAGCACGGTGCCCTGCTGCGCTAATTCGACAACGCCTGGATGCACGTACTCTTTCCCCACCCAGACAGCACGACTCACATATTATCATCCGCCTCATGTCTTACTCATCATCCGTACAATTCGGCAACTTGTGGACAGCATGGTGTCGAGGTATTCGGGCCGCGCCTACCATGAAGGCATACAATCAATCGAGCAATCAACAGGAGACTGAAAGCAAACGCCCAGCCCCGCTTTTGTAGAACGGAGAGGCGATGATCTGGCAACGAAGCCGGTGCGCGAGGTTGCACGCGTCCTGCGGCGTGGCGACACAAAGTGGAGCGACAAGGAAAGCATACATAACTACCAATATCTCTATATATACATAAATATAAACATACACCATGTACGTATATACACAAATACATACCTACCTACCTATCGACCTACCCACCCACATTCATACATACACATATGTATATATACATATATGTATACAGACACACACACCTACATACATACATACATACATACAGACAGACAGACATACAGACAGACAGACAGACAAACAAACAGACATACATACATACGTACATACATGCATACATGATCCACGCGCGCACTTCGCGCGCGCTTGGATTATCGTCGAAGGCACTCGACGCATCCCCATCCTATTCCTACTCCGACTCGCACTTGAATGATTTCCTTGTTACTCCTCTCCCATCTTCTCACGGTCCTCCCCCTCAGTCGAAAGTGAGCCTGGTAGGTCAAATATCATCCGTCTCCATGGGAGGCGGATGAGCTCACATTGCATCCAGCTCCATGTCGAAGGAATACGATATGGGGGGTGGATGGGTAGGATAGGATAAGATCGATGTATCGGTCTTTCCAGCACATAGCGAACACTAAGGTAAGTGTCCGGGCAAATAGGGCGCGCGTGCCTTGAGCCAAAGGCAACGGCGCGCGAGCTATACTCCCGAGACTATAACATCTCCCAAAGAGCTACCCTTAAAGTCGGGAGGGGAGGAGACGGAGAGTATAGCCGCGCAGCCGCTAGGCTCCACACAGGCCGCGCGCACGACTGTTTGCAAGAAAACAGTGTGTACAGTCTGGCCCGACACCAGACTGTAAGGCGAGTTTCCTCGCAAAGCATTTCACGCAAAATACGAGACAGCCCCTTCGGACGATGAAGGGCTATCGGCTCAGCTAGAGGTCAGCCAAACGGGCCATACCTCACCGAGCAAACAGGCATTGAGGCAAAGAGCCTAAATCATATAAAGCCGGCTCGTTGCCAGGCGTGAAATGTGAGGCTCGTTTCCGAGCAACTAGAAGGGCGCCTCTGTAGTAGGCGCCCATACTGGCAAATTGGACCGCGGGGGCAACAAGGACAGACTAAAATTGATTAGACTTGGGCTTGTTTCTGTCCTCGGGACCCCGAAAGGGAACAAACTGCTTCACGTCATACTTGAATGACTGAGTGCCTGACATCACTTCCAAAAGCAGCTCCCGATCGATGCTTCCCTTTGTATGCCCATCTGCGGTCATATCTCTAGTATCACACCACTGCACGTTATGTACTATACCTATATCCATGAGCTCACGTATCCAGCTGATATGTCCAAGCAGAGTCCGTTCTGTCGGTATCTTAAGATCCTTGCTTGATAGTGACTTATAAACCGACTCAGCGTCAATGGTAAGAGTTACTTTAATGGCTAGGCCTCCAACTTCACGCATATCTCGTAGTTGTCGTGGAGTCAGAGCCCCTGCCTTGAGCTCGTGGAGAGTGATGAGCGTAGGGTAACACTCATCGAGGTTGTGCGCAGCTGCGAGTGCCTCCGCAGCATAGCTGGACCTCACCTGCAGACGGTGCGATTTGCATAGTCCGTCACAGAGGTGAACGACGGACGTGCCTTGAGGCGAGTTTCCTCGCCGTAGTACATTGGCCCCGCGTATGCCATAGCCCTTGGTCTCATCATCCTCCTCCCCGGTGAGCTTCCGATACCCCGAATCGCTGTGTATGTCAACTTCATTCGTCGGCTTCATCCGAGGGAAGGTGATGCGTTTCGGGCTGCTGATCAGCTTTCGCGTCACAGCATTCAGACGTCTGACTTGCAGGTTGGCGGGCTCTTGGATTTTCCGGAGAGAGACCACGTATACCATGAGCCAGATTTGAGTAAGAAGGGCATGGGCGAGGGCTCCTCGCAAGCTGACGAACATGTCGGTAATGAGTTTCGTGGCTTTGGCATCGGCCGCCGCTCCTGTAAGTTCTGAGTGTGTGATAGGACGTAGTTGTTTGATATACTCGTCCTGATCCATGATCACATCCCCTTGATCATTCCTAGTGTAGCGAACGGCGCAGTTCGTATATGTGTGTTTGTTGAGCTTGCATTTGCCAAACACCTTTTCGACACGCTGTACATAGTCGTCTATATTTTTCTCTAGGCCTGTCATGTTAATATCATCGACATGTTTTGCCGTTAGCAAATCTTGGCTGAATTCAAACTCAGGATCATAACTGGTCGGTGCAAGGCCTATAGCTCGTGTGGTCGTACGAAGTTTGAGAGAGAACGCTCTTGGAGCGTCCTTTGTACCCGTTCCTGGTTTGAGGCACCTGAGGCAGCGTCGGCTTTCGTCATAGGATGAGAAGCCGGGTAGTGTACGAAGTACCTGGGCACTTCCCGGTGGAAGGGCGAAGCAAACCATGCGAGTTTCCTCGCCGGTGGCATGGGCAAGTTCCTCATAGGTCAGACCCTTGAGGACGCCTTGTCGATATCCATGGGTGCTAAGATCCACTCTGGATGACATGCCGCCTCACTTGCCAGGAGTCTTTGGGGCTGCCTTCGGGCGGTCCCCGAGAAAGTTTCCACATCAAAAGCCTCAGCATCCATAAATCCACGAAGGACAAGTCTGAGACGAATGGATTTAACGTTCTCGGTACCCACCTTCACAAACTTCCACTTATATACAGACCTGGATGTCATGATGTTGGAAGCTTTGGATAAATCATACATCTCAAAGCATCGGTTATCAATCCAGATTTTGAGTTCAGTGTACAAAGCTTCACTAACCTCTTTTGGACGTGCTGCTATGTCGGCTTTGGTGAGTAGGTCATATACTCTCATCGTTGCGACCATATCGGTGTCGAGCTGTGCAAGTTGAGTCTGATCCAACACTACCTTTGACATTTCTGATGTAAAACATAACTCAACATAGGGACCATATTCATCACTGTCAAGAGAGTAGCTCTCCTCAGGTGTGGTTGAGCAGAGAGAGACTAGACAGGGCTCTCGTGGTTCAGGCTCGTCTCCGAGCGCGTCCGATAATACGATATCTTCTTCGTCCACAGATGCTAAAACCAAAACACATTGGTCGGGCAGCGTGGTTGTTGGGACGCAGTAGAGATAATCGTCGGTAGTTGTCGTAGGATGAAGGTCCATACGTAGCTCGTCGTACCACTCTTCCAGCATCATAGCTTCGATATTATGTTCCTCGTTTTCCTCATAGATTGTTGACAGACGGCCTTCACTCGGCGATGAAGCACCTGGGATATCTGGAGGAGGCCTGTTTCCAGGCGAATCGTGTTCCCCAGACGTGTTGCTTGAGTGCTGATACTTGGCCAGGTCGTCGTGAAATCCTAAGGAAGGGACACGTGAAGTCAAGCACTGGATAAGTCTGGAATGAGTGCTACCAGTAATTTGAGAAATGTTCCGGCCGGTGCCCACACACTCGTAGTAGTGGAAGGCTGGGCTGATAACATTGTCGTAGTGGATCAGCGTAGACCCTGTGGCGTACTTTACTGCAGGTAGACTTGACACACTTTTGGCCAATCTAACTGCTACTACATGTTCTACTCGGAAATAGTTTCGCACGAGATACTGTTGTGCTAGATGTACGCGCGGGCGAAACTTGCTGTCGTCTGAAAGATTGAGGTTTCCCTTGTAGTCTGGGATGTAGCCGAAGACTTTGGCAGGTTTCTCTTCGCCAAGGTGTGCCACATACGTAAGGACGGTTTGCGTGGCCATATTATCCATGCCAAGTTCCCGTGTGAGGAGACATTCAATGTATAGTGTGTGACGAGCGTCAGGATACATCACAATTACCTCACGAGATCCTGCCTTGACAACAATATGTCCTCTTTCAGGCACGTTGCGGATCACGGGGAATGGGCCGTTCCAGCCTCCATGATCGTCCTCAGTGGCAGCGGGTCGATGGTAGTCGACTAGATCCCCTGCTGAGTAAAGGCGAGCACCATCTGGAGCCGTTTTAGCCCTGAGTGCACGATTTGTCTTGGCCACAGCAGTGGCTTGCGTTATGGCTTCTAGGCTAACTTCCCTCGCACGACGTTCCCGTTCGTGCCCTGATGTCTCGGGTCCCTTGGGAAAGTCAAGGGCGTCGAGATCGGGAAGAAAGGAGGGCTGGCGCCCAGCGTGTGCTTGGTATGGCGATACTCCGCTGTAGAACGTAAAGGCGTTGGTAACGAAGATGCCTTCAGCCAATACTCTAGTGAATACAACAGGGATGTTGTGTCGATTCAGCTATTCCTCAATCATGTGGAGGACGCCCCTGAGAATGCCGTTTCGTGACTCAATTGAAGTCGCGCGTTGGCCAGGCGCTCGGATACGGAGCTCCGCGCCCTTATTGGCCATCATGGCCTTAGTGGCATCATTGTTCAGGGCGCCTTCTCCGTCTGAGTATAAGACTTTGAAGGGTCCATGATAGGCAATCCAGCAGTAGTGGTAGGCGCCAAGTATAGCATCACGCTCTCTGTCGGAGATTTATTAGCCTGCTGCCAGGCGAATACAACGATCCATGATGTGAAATATGGTCCGTTTCTTGTAAAACATGAGGTCCATTTCGCCTTCATCGAGCCAATTACCAGGAAGGCCCACCGAAGGTAATGTTGAGTTTCCTGGCCGTTCCCATGCTCTGCATTCCCGACAGGTATCGCAAACTTCTTCGATCATATTCAGTCGAACGTTGTCCAGTCCCACTTTGTCTAGGATTAGCCTCATCTTGGGTTCCTTCGCATGATACCACCGCAGGTGCAGTTTGCGGAGTTCCTTTTTTAACGACGTGAGGTTCATGACTACGGAGATTTTGCAGACTGCGTTGGATGTCAAATCTCGCCCAGTCGGGTAGTCGTGGAGCCCCCGAGCCGGTGGAGGCAAGAGGGTTCCTTGTAGCTCTCCGCAGTCGGTCTCCTTCGTCAACTGCATCTGTCGGTGGTGGTACGCCTTGTAGGCGGCCACGACGGGCCGCTACCTGTGGCGCTTCGCTAGAGGACGCAGAAGGCGCGTTTCCACGCTCGGGGGCGTCTCGTAGCATGTCGTAACTGCTGGCACCAGATGTCGGATCAACGTTACCGAAGGATCGTGGTCGCGGTGGCCTGGCGTGTGCGCCTTGGCGGCCACCTGACGCTGAAGCTTGGCCCTCACCAGGTTTGGGTAAGGGTTTCCACCAAGCAGGCGCGGTCTTACCTACGGGGTCGTGGTCATCTGGAAGTTGAAATGGTTCAGCAAAACGACATTTACCAGATTCGGTATCGAGGTGGTTCTTAACACCTTTGCTTCTCGTAAGATCCCTCTGGCATGCGGGACATGGCCAATATACAGAGATGGAATCATGATACTTACACTGCGTAGGGTCTCTGTTGTGGCTAGGACTGTCCTTTCGGACGTTGTCTATGCATGCCGGGCATGTGGCCACCTTTGGGATGATACGATCATCGACGCGTCTCATACCTTCGCCTAGTTCGGCTTGATCAGGAAGGTGAGCAGGGTAAGCATGTGCAGTACTTGTAGGCGCGCTTCCGCGCGTAGTATCAATGGCTTTCGCCAAATAGACGGCTTCCACAAAGGCAGACTGCAGTCGTCGAGTGTATTTTTGTGCCAGTGAAAGCTCTCTGTTGCACGGTTGTGCATGCACATGCTGACCGTTGCATTTGAGTCGCTCAAAATGTTTAAGAATCGTCTCGTCGTTGCTGGTGATATTTGTCGGCTTCTTAATGTAGTCACCAGCCGTATCTTTGAGTCCCGTCGCACACTGATCAACGCGTGCGGTTGTAATGTGTGATCGATTGGCAAGTTTCTTCCATGGGGAAATATCATCCACCCATGTTCCTGTAGGTTGTTCGCGTATAAACCACCTCCGAGCATCATCTTGAGTAACAGCAATTTTACCACAATCAGTTATGTGTGGTAAATCTTATATGTGGTGCTGTTCCCGAGTGTTGTGATTGACTTTGTAGTTGTAGTAGGATGGTGGTCCTGTGGTGCGGCAACTGGGTTGTAGCATGGCAACTCGTACGTAGCATATAGCGAAGTAATGATCTACAACCCGCTGCACCGAGGGGTCTCCCAGGTCGACATATGTGGTCTTATCTAGGTTGCCTCCTGAGGAGAGTCCCCTTGAGAAGGCAAGCTCTGAGATACCACCCTCGCAGCCACCAAGCTCCAACATATCCGCGCAGTTGTTATGACCATAGCATAGTGTCGCAACTATGCTGTATATGTTAGCGTGTGTGTCGGGCATAGATGCGGGGAGGGTAAGGAACAGGTCATCGTCCTCATCGGAGCTGATCAGCTCAATGGGGACGTCAGTACTCCAGGTCGCCATAAGATCCTGTCCGAGTCCTGACAAGTCGTCGCCGCAATCGTCGTTTCCGTCTTCGACGTGCTTTTTAATGCGGCGAGGCTTGATGCCTGCTTCCTTTTCGGCTTTGAGCCTTTCCTTCTGCTTGATACGCGATTCTGTAAGTAAAACTTGCTCGTTTTGTTCGCCGGTCTGTGCGCCCATTGTCGTGGTTGAGTGGGTACATGCGTCAATCGCCAGAGTCGGGAGGGGGAGAGAACAGTCATCTATGATGACGCGTCGAGGTTTCTGTGGTGATTGAGTCGGCTCGTTTCCGAGCAAGACCGGTTCCTCGGGTTGCCAATACAACCGAGTGCTGATGTTGGCAACCCCTGCAGGTAGTGGTGCATGCCAATTATACCCTGTTGGTTGATCGGCGACTGAGATATCCTGAATAACCGCATTGGTATCCAGGTTAATCGTTACACGTCGGATAACATCAGACCATTTCGGTCCTCCCTTGTTGGTCGTCACGTAGTGATGGATGCTATTGTCCGTGCGTGTATAGGTGTTCAGATATACAGGCACGTTTCCGTGCGTGGTGGTGCTCCCCAGGATGTTGTCGTTCAGATGACGGATGAGTGTAGTACGCGTCTGAGCTCGCCATTCAGCATGCCGTACCGTATGGCCGTACCAATCCAACACATGTTGTGGTATTGCCTGTTTGCATGTACATGCCCACAGTTTCGAGCTAATCGGTATTGATGTCGCTACCTGATTATAAGTACCACTCGGTGTACTGTCTTGCATATTGAACCGAATACCGAAATGACACAAACGCATCCGTATCACTGACAACTTAAGATCTTCCAGGGTATCACGTACTGGAGATAACTTCCAAACATATCCTGGGGGACCAAATACTATGATTTTCATGCGGAGTTTCCTGGCTTTCATCAAAAGGTTCTGGATACGTGACCAATGTGGGGCCACTCTCTTTCCTGGAGTTCGTACATACCAGTCACCCGGGGTACTAATCCATATGAGAGTGTAATCTCCACTGATCACCGCACCCAGGTAATCTGTGCCCACGCTCGTCATAAGCTCATTGTGGGAAACACGATCACAGATATAACCTCGGGTGCGGAGGTCGGCGCAAGCCTCTCTTGTATCTTCAATGACAAAAGCCCTCTTACTAAGGCAGGTTACCCCGCTGTCCTTGTTACCCCCCGGCTTTTCGGCCAACAGGCAAGACGACGAGGGGGCGACGTCGCCCTGCCATCTTCAAGATAAAGAAGATGTGCCTGCAATGTCTGCCAGCATCTGGGCTTCCCTCAGATGCTGGAGCTCAGCACTGCAGCGCGCCGTGGCCTCAGAGGCGGATTGCTCCGCAAATGCTGTCAGCATGGATGGATTATCCATCAGCTGTTTCAGCACGCCTTTGGACCTCGCGTCGCTGACTGTCTGCAGATCACGGTTGGTGTACCCCATCACTATCTTCCGGCGGGACCGTACAGCGTCCATGGGTACACTTCCACCATGCTGGGCCAGTGTCCTGGCAACGAAGCAATCGAACGTTTCAAGATCGTCGATGCTGTCGCCTCGCATAGTGGCCTTGGCGAGCGTCTCCATCAACCCCTGAGGCAGGTTTCCCTGCAATTGCTCGCGCTCCTGCGCCGGGGTCGGCTCGCCCGTCAGCACCGTCTGGAATGACGTGCTGCTTGAGCTCGAGGCGGGTTGCCCCGCAGCTCCAAAACGATCACACCTGATCGACAGATGCCCTGACGGCAACTTCGTCGTCGGCATGATCTTGGAGCCCTCGGGGAGCTCCATCTTGACCTGCCCCTTCCCAGGGAATATCAGCTTCTCCTGGCCTCGTTCAAGCACAATGATCGTGCGTTTGTCCTGCATACTATCGAGGCCTAGGATGGCTGGCAGGTCTTTGCCACAGCCTGACACAATGTTCGTCTTGTATGAATCGAGCTGGGTCGACCCCTGGCACTCGCAGGCAATGCTGAATGTGCCTACGGTATCCGCTGGGGCCGACCCTTCTCCCACTCCGTTGATGTTCAAACGAGAGCGGGGCTCGAACGTGCAAGTACGGCCGTGTGCCTCAGCAGCCTGGACGAACTTGCGGCTCGTGTTTTCACCCATGATGTTGATCTTCGAGCCTACATCGATGAGGATAGAGTTTCCACCATCGTCCAATAACGTCTTACTCGGCTGCTTGATGTGCACCGTTTCTGAAGTTTCGGCTGTGATGTTAGGCGGGTTTCCGCGCAGGTTAGTTGTACTCCCTGGCGGATTACCCCGCATGACACTGGCATGCGGCCTGCCTTCGGCCATACGTACCAGGTCGATGTACTGGAAGTACGACACGTGCTGGACATGATCGCCACGCTCCTCCCGCCAGTTGGCATACTCATCACGTATGCTCTCATACAGCTCGCGGGTCGTGCGTCTCATCAGCGTCAGATACGAGTGAAGGGCAATGTCCTGCAACCCCTCATTCGTGAGGTGATCCCTGTACTGCAGCCACTCCTCGAACTCCTCGTTCGTCGCTGTGATGTCGACGGCCCTGGCTGCTGTTGCTGCTGTTGCCACTGAGGAATCAGAGAGGTCAAACGACGCACCCTCAGTCTCAGGATTGTCGGCATCCAGCATAAAGGTTGCGTGCGCATTATCCATTTGATTCTGGAAATGCCGAACACGCAACTCACGCAGCTGGTCAGGGTCCAGTGCCATCTCTGCCCCGCCCCCACTCTGGGGAGACATCTGAGGAGTGTTAGGCAGGTTTCCCTGCTGAAGTGCCGTCATCGGGATAAGCTGATCGAAGTATCCCGTCTCCATCGGCGGCCTCACCTCCTCTGGCAGGTTTCCCTGCTGTTGGGGCTGAGCTGTCTGCCTATCTAGCATCCTGGCCGTCATCTCCTCCACCATGCTCCTCAACTCCCGCAGCTCCCTCGCTGCTTGCTCAGGAGTCTGAATGAAGGAGCCGGTCCACGGGAATGATGACGCTATGATGCCAGGTGCTCGGCAGATAGCACACGGTGGCTGCTGAGGGTCTCCCTCGCGCTGATTTGCGACATGGCCCACCACATTTGAATTCCAGCACCCCTCATGGAACAAGTGATTACACCTCAAACGGTAAACACTTTCCCTGGGCTGAAATTCTTCGAGGCACACCGCGCAGGTATCTTCCATCCCAGTGAAAACTTCCACATCTGCTGCTCTGGGATATACCCGCCGCTGTCTCTCCAATACCGTCTCGGAGGGCATGAAGGCTGCTGGGGGAGCTCCTGATGGATCCAGCACCTCCGGCACTCCGGCAGTTGGCGCGGAGGCGGTAGGCGTCACAGCGGGCGAGTTTCCTCGCAAGGGTGAGCCTCTATTTCTCACAACCTCAAGCGCGGCTGCACGTGAATGATCACGTACGTTCTGCACGGCCTGTCTGCGCCTAAAGCATGCCTGTTGAGTGTGGTATGTCTGCCTGATACAATCAGGCACACCTCCACTGCCAGACGATATCGAATGGGCAGTGGGCTGGACAGCCACATCTGGCGCCGTCGGCGCAGGCATGAAGGCCATGTGCGGATACATAGACTGATCACTACAGCGCACGTTAGTGAGGCTGTGGAACTGATCCGCCAATTCACGAACAAACTTGTTCGGGACTCTAGACCCATCAGGGTACAATGGCGGATTCATGCGTGCTGGCGGTGGCCTCTGGCCCCGGGCCATACTCGGGTGAGCGCTGAAGGCTGGGATGAAGGCTCGTTGCCGAGCAGGATCCCTTGGATTGGGACCCTCAGGCTCCCAGGACCAGGCCGGCCTCCACCTCTGACCACTTGGGTGGGGCAGATTATGGCTCTGCACCTGCTGCGCAGCAGCCGCCACTCTTGCACGGTAGTCGTCAGGCACACCAGCGACAATGGTTTGTCCAGCAAACGGTCGATGATGGCTTGGGGTGCCGGGGAGGTTTCCCTGCTGACTCGTGCTCGGCACTGGCCGCTGCGATCCTCTCCATGAGGGTGCCGTTTGTGGCCGGGCGGCCAGGAGTCCCGAACGGAGACTGTGCAGGTGGCGTAGCCATTGGGGTCATGCCCCTCGGTGTGTGCATGCTCTGCGAGGGGCTCCCATGCATCTGCTCAAATCGAGCAGGCTCTCCAAAGATGCGGCCGAACGTCTGCGGGTCTCCGTGCGGCTCAGGCATCTCAGCTCTGAGTCCATTTATAAGCAGGTTTCCCTGCATGGCCTGGCGATTTCGCGTCGCCATGGCGGACATTGCTCCCTGGCCAGCGGCCCAGGGGTCTCGTTGGTATAACCTGTCCGCAAGTTGCTCCACTTGTTCAGGGTTCAGAGCGGCCGCTATCTGGTCCAGGTCCGAGGTGCTGATGGCCTGCCAAGGTACGGCGCTATGCCCTTGGCTTGGGGCACGGCTTGGAGCCGCGCTCCCGGCCTCGCTCTCGGTGATCATGAAGATCTGGTGGACCTCAGGCTGGTTTCCCAGCGTGGCGGGACTGTAGTGGTCCCCAACCTCCCGGTGGAGGTAGACCATGGGAGGGTCGACGCCCTCTTGGTCGCGGGACCACTGGTATTTGACGCTGGCACTGCCAACGTCAGCCCACCTGCCAGGGGCTAAAAGCACGGCGGGGGGGACTCGCGCCTGGCGATCCCCCATGTACTCGGGATTGCGCCAGTGCTTCCCCGTGGCAAAGTCTTCTACATGGGAAATGTAGTACGGTTCGATGATACCGTTATTTCCCTCGGACAAAAGGACTCCGTTATCAGACCAACAGAACTTCATACCATCTTGCATGGCCTTGTGCCAATTTACGAAGATGATGATGTCGGAGTCTGGGTCCCACCCACTGTTTACGGCACGACGGCGGACCGTCGGCACGAAGTGGATGCGCGACCGGCTTGTTCCCCGTTTCTTCGTGTTGTGCTCGGGTCTACAGGACAAACCGTGCCACAGAATGCCTTCGAAGGCACCCCGCCGAGTGCCATGCATGGCGACTTCGGGGTACGGGGCCGGTCTCCCGGCAGGTTGGTCGCACAGTACAATATCATTGTACAGCGACCATGGAGCTTTCAATGTCCATGAATGCCCCTGAGAGGCGCGGATGAAGATCTCGGGCTCGCCGGAGTCCCGCACTAACACCTTGAACCTTGAACTGAAGGCGTTGTTTTTCTTCTCCGTCTGATTCACGGACATGAACCACTTCCATCATGATGGCCGCCAGATGGTCCACCGATCGACCGTATAGGTTCGCGGTGATGACCTCGGCCTCGTCTTGTCTGGGATTGTACCCATCACGCCTCGATCGCCCGGTTTTCCATGGATACTTATTCGCGAGCTCTACGAGGTTAATCCAGCCATCATGATCATCGAATGTAGCTAGATCCCACGCAGGATCATGTGCTCTATCAGGCGCATGTCTGCATATCCTACTGAGAGTTTTGCTCAGTTGCTTGAGGGTGTGATTGGATCTCGGGATAATGTTGCATTGCCTGCATTTTCGCATGAACTCCTCATCCACCGAGCGTATCTGCGGGAGCTTCCGCAGAGCAAGTCTATCCCTGATCACGCTCGGACTCCCACTGGTGAAAGACGCGTCTCCTGGGTGGTGCAGCTGATCCACGGGCGGGTTTCCCCGCGCAGGAGCCTCTGTCGCTGAAGAGGCTGCGGCTCCTGAAGAGGAGGAAGCTGCAGCGGCAGCGCCTGGCGGGTTTCCCCGCGGTGATCCGCGACTGGCGCTGCCCCTTAATCGTCGGCACCCAGGTACCCCTAGACAGAGCACCTTCGTCGGACCTTTTGGAACGGGCCGCCACAGGCGAAGCTGGCGCAGGGGCATACCCTGTGCGCTCCAAAGCTGCCGCCTTCTTAGCGATGGAGCTGCTGCGACTAGGCGGGCGTCTCCGTTCCTCCACAGGGTCCTGAGGTTGCTGCTTGGGCTCAGATACTTGTGCTGGAGTTGCGCCAATCGGCAGTCTCGGAGTTTCAAGACGAGGCGCCTCCATCTGCACATCTGGCCCAGGATCCTCAGAGCGTGCTTTCGGTCTCACATCCGAAGACGACTTCGGTGCTGGGGTTTCACTCTTAGCCTTCGAAAGTAGTGGGAGCGGGGGGTTCTTGGCCCCCTTCATGTAAATCTTGTTGGAGCCCACCAGCATTTGGCGAGTTGCCTCGCGTGCGCGTTCGTCTGCTATCCGCATACGCTCCTCGCCCTCCGCAACTCGCTGGGCCTTCTGTTCATCCTTAGATGTTGGTTCTGGCTGTCGGGGCTGGCTGGAAACGCCGGGCGAGCTTCCTCGCATGCCAGGAAGATTAAAGAGCGCGTCTTTTTCTTCCTGGGTCATGGGCACCAGTCCTCCCCTTGGAACCGGAGTAGGCTTATCCTCTTCCTCTTTCGGATCCAAGTGACCCAATATCCCGAGACGACGACTCACCTCTGCGATCTCGTCCTGTGTCATCGGGATTAGTGGCGGATGGCCCTCTTTATGAAGGGTACGGCCCCTGTTTGGGCTCAAACCTTCATTATTTCCTACGGGGCACCCCGGCCTGTGGTTCTGGAACGGCTGGGAACAAGGTCCGCAAGCTGCTTGAGGCCTATACAACTTGCGAGCAGCGATAACGTTTCGCAGCTGCGTCCGCACTTCTCCAATTTCAGGGCGGTGGATGTTTGTTGCAAGTTGATATCCTCCGCGGATGGCCTTACCCTGAGCGTTCCTTTTGGCAGGGTTGCCCTTGCCGAAGGCCGAATGTTCCCCTTTACGGCGTCTTGGGTCATTGTAAGGAAGTAGTTCACCTCCTCGCCTGAAAACGTGTTCCTTTGGGCCAGCCTGCCTACACTCTCGAGGAAGCCGAGCCTGTGGATGTGGCTCTCCTCTGACACGCGGATGGGAACGAGACCTTCCAGCATTCTCATCAGAAGAGGCTGCCGAAGCAGCCTGAGTGGTAGCCGGCGGAGGCGCCTGCGGAGGCTCCTGTGCAATCCCAGGTGGATCGGCCAATAGAGGCAGGTTTCCCTGCTGGCTGGAGCTCGGCGCAAATTGCGCTTGTGCCGATGTTGATGGTGCTTCAGGCTCGTCAGGATCAAAAGCCACCTCTACCTCGCCGTTGACTTCCATCATGAGGATTGTGGCTTCGTCCTCGCCTAGCCCGCAACCATCGCCCTCTTCTTCTTCTGATGTAGAACTACCAATGATGATGGCCATTGGCGCAGCCGGGACAAGCAGGTTTCCCTGCATAGCGGGCGTCTGTGCGTCGCTCGGCTGTCCCGGGGCAAGCGGTACGGCTGTCGGCTCAGGCTCGTTGCCGAGCACAGGCTGCCCGGCAACGTTGCGCATGGCCGTGTTATTTGGCCATGGTCCCGCCGCCTGGAGACCCCATCCTGGCGGAGGAAGAGCCTGGCCGCGCATGGCGATGGCCCTTTCAAGGGCATCGCGCCATCTCCCTCGGGAGTACAACACATGCCTCTGCACGTCCTCGGGGTGCACGCTGTCGATAAGGGTCAAAGCTGCCAACACTAACTCCGAGTCGTCACAGGCATCAGTGCCCTGCAGCATCATGATGCCAGCTTCGATGCTTTCTTGACTCTCGGGGTATGCGATGGTCAATACCTCGTGCATCCTCATGAGGGTTTGCAGTAGTGCGCGTGGTCCGTACTCGCCTGGAGCAAGCGAACCAGGGGGTGCAAATGGGACCTCTGGTGTGCCTGCAATGAAAGCTTGAACGAACGCTTGAGACTCTATTTCTATAAGTTCATCCTTATTTCGGGGATAGATAGGCCTGTTTCCAGGCGGGAGTTCGGGAGGAGGTTGGAGGTTGCGATCAACCTCTGAAGGCGAGGCCTCTACAGTGACGTCCTCGTCACTGCTCTCGTAGGCCATGATGTTGCCTGGGTTCCCGAACATCCAGTCGAAGAAAGATAAAGGCTGGTTTCCCAGCGTTCCGTGTTCCACGGGAGTGAGCTCGTTGTTGCCAACAACGAACCTGCGGACGTACTCGAGATAGTACGCGTACAATCCATGACCATACGCCTCGAGCTCGTCGACGTTGTCCATGCAAGTGGCCCAAGTGTAAAATATCTGTTCCATGGCCTCAAAATCTTGGAGGCTCAGATATTCGATGAATGGTTCACTTGAGCCAAAATGGACTTCGGTCGATCTGCCCTTCCCATTTCCCTTCGCTGGACAATCTCTCACAAGATGGTCGGTACTGTCGCACCCATGGCACTTAAGAACCTGGCCGTCTCTACCTCGCGGGTTTCCCCGCCTACCCTTGCCTTTTCCCGGGGTCTCTCCACGGCCTTTGCCACGGCCCTTTCCCCCGAAGAATATCTCATCATATTGTTCATCTGAGAGCCTCTGGAGGAATGCCGTGACGCCTCGTCCGTTCAACCTCCGACGGCCTCGTTTACCTTTACCTTTTCCCATGAAGCTCCTCCGTATCCTCCTCCTAACACGACGCACTGGTTTTCGCGTGAACCTCCTCCACCTCCGTTTAGCCTGTTGTAATAACCAAAACAAATGTTCAGCACGCTGATTGTCATTATCCATATTCATGGTATCTGACCAATCTAAAGCTTCAACACCGTCTGATGATATAGTATCTGTCTCGGTGCCGGAGTCGAAATCCTCGTCTCCCAAGTAGGTGGATACACCGTCGGTTAGGGGGTTCGATTCACCCCATAGAGAACGGTGTGGTTGAGGTTCTCTAGAAGGAGGGCTGGTTGCCCAGCTTGGTTGCGATCGATCTCCTGCTAGTAGAGCAGTGGATTATCCAGGATCATCGGCCCATATGCTTGAGGGCCCGTTTCCAGGCTGGGCTTCAGTGGTTACGGTAGTGTAGAAATTCCCACTACCAGATCCCCTTCCCCTTCCAAATACAGATCCTATGTTGCCAGGAGACCGTTCTGATAGGTCATCTATCGAACGCATCCTCTCCAGCAACTCATCATACTGTTGTTGTGTTCGGGGCATTCGATGATTGAGTGGCTGTAAGAGTTGCATGGCTCGCTGGTTGCCGACGCCTAAGGCGCGGAACAGGATCGTGGTTAGTAGTTGGAAGTTGGGAAGGTCAAATCCCACCGACTGTGCCTCAAGTCGGGCCATTTCGAATCGGGTAAGGGTGACATCGATTCGTTCTCCGCGAGGCACGTGGAAGTCGATGAGCTGCGTGCCGGAAGTGAGCTGGCGCTCATCTTCCAGGCGTTCGAACTTCATGCTTAGGAGGAACATGATATAGGTCACTGGGTCGGTGTGGACCCCATCGATGTCATCACCATAGTTTATAATGTCAGGCGGTACCCTCATGGCGAGTGTCCTCGCTAGGCCACCCAGGCCGCGTTGTATGGCGGCCGCTTGGGCCTGTGGCGTCATACGTCCGCTTGTGACGTTGAGCCACGCGTTGACCTCATAAACGTACTCGCGGAAAGGTACGTTGCCTTGAGGGTCCCAATATGGGCCATGTGTTTGCCCATCGGTGCTGTTGTCTCCACGACGCATGTGTCCGATTGCTGCCCCCAGCGCGAACCATATGATAGCGAAGATAACCAGCCCAAGGCTGTGTAGATAGGGGTGGATATTAGGCGCGTTGCCGCGCTGGGGTAGCGCCTTGTCGAGTCTTCGAGGCGCTCTATCTGGCGGATCTCCCCGCCCATGTTTCAAGTACTGCGCTTTTGGCTCGTTGCCGAGCGGTTGGTAGTAGCGCAATGATGAAGCATATATGGTACCAGTGTTGTTGTCTAGACGTCGTACCTCTCGTGTTGCTTCTTGCTCTTGGATAGATCCTCGTAAACGTACTGGGAGTTGTAGCGCAGGGTGGTAGGTGGTCACGAGGATCGTGCCGAAGAGTATGAGGATGAGAAGAGCAAGAGCTGACCACACGAGGGTGCGGCCAGCTCCGCTACCAAGAGCCTGGTAGGTCAAATAGCATCCGTCTCCATGGGAGGCGGATGAGCTCACATTGCATCCAGTTCCATGTCGAAGGAATACGATATGGGGAGTGGATGGGTAGGATAGGATAAGATCGATGTATCGGTCTTTCCAGCACATAGCGAACACTAAGGTAAGTGTCCGGGCAAATAGGGCGCGCGTGCCTTGAGCCAAAGGCAACGGCGCGCGAGCTATACTCCCGATACTACAACATCTCCCAAAGAGCTACCCTTCAAGTCCCTCCCCCTCCTCATCCTGCTTGGTCTCGTCATCTTCCTCGGTGTCTGCTGCTCATTCTTCGCCTCTCCTTCCCCCCCCCGTGTTCGCGCGCGCTTCACGCGCACTGGAAAGCCTTAGATAGGTAGGTTCCTAGACAACGCCTGCCGCGACAAGCTGTGCACGTCCCTCTCATTCGCCTCTTCCTCCCCTTCGTCCTCCTGATGATTGTCCTGTTTCCCTGCGGCGTTGACCGACGGAGAGACACAAGGAGGCTTCAAATCAGAGCGGGGAGGGAAGACGCAAGACGTGGTGTATAGCGGAGCTCCAAGAGCCGCGCGCCTGCAATGTGGCCCGGTGCACTGTGCCCTCGGGGGGACCGTGCTTGTAGACTGGTGGTCGCAACTGGACCAGCCACGCCAGCCGTGGAGGGCCCCTGAGGGCCTGTGATGACACCCTAGACAAGCCCCACAAGGTGGCCATGCTTGAATCATGCAGAAACCACTGGCTTTCCAGATGTCGGCCTCTGCAGTTCCTCTTGTGGGGGGCCTCTTGGGGAGCTGCTCGCGGCCGCGGAGCCCTGGCACCGGAGCTTGTCGTGGGGCTCTCTTGGGGCCCACCTGGAGGGAGCGTGCGGCTCTGCTGCCTCTGGAAGCCGTTCTGGAGGGCCTTGGTCCTCTGAGTGGCATTTGGGGATCTTCGGGCCGTATCGAAATATCTGGCGAGCTCGTCGTCGTCGTCGTCGTCGCCATTCAGGGTCGGCGGCACTGGCCCTAAGGCCTTCGCAATATCTGGCGAACCTATTAGGTCGTTTGAGACCTTCTGGAGATCCTGAAGGCGGCAATGCTCGAACAGAAGAGCACACATGTGTGTTCATGGACCTGAGCCTTTGCAGTCCTGCTCGGTGGGGCTCTTGGGTCTCGGGTGCCTCCTGTGGACCTGCTCTGGGCAACCTGGCGACCCCGAGCGGCTCTTCAGGGTCTGTGACATTGATGTGGGGCCTCCTCGAGCTTTCTGGGGCCTCTCGGCGGCCTCTGTGGGGCCTCGCTTTTCCCCCACAGGCAGTGTTTGCACGTCCTGTGGGGCCTCTTGGGGGCCTCTGTGGGGCTCTATGTGTGATTAAGGGCTTGGGGGCCTCTCTGAAGCCTAAGGCGGATATGTTGCCGCCGTCACCGCCCCGGGGCCTGTCTGGCGCTCTGGCCGCCATGTCGCCGCCGTCACCGCCCCGTCGCCGCCTCGTCGCCGTCCGTCGCCTGGGCCTGCGCGCCGCTCTGTTCAGAGTCGCCACCGTCGCCGGCTCGTCGCCACCCGTCGCCTCGTCGCCGCACGCTTCGCATTGGCTCGCATTGCTTTGCATTGCTCATTGCTCTGCATTGCTTCGCATTGCTTTGCATTGCTTGACTCTGCTTTGCATTGCGTTGTATTGCTCTGCATTGCGTTGCATTGCTTTGCGTTACTGCGCATTGAGTTGCGCTAATCTTCATTGCCTTAAATTGAACTGCATTGCTTTATGTGCGTTGCTCTGCACTGCGCTACATAGATGTGCATTGCTTTGCGTTGCTGCTTCATGTGCAATGATTGTCATTGCTACGCGTTGCCGCATATTGTTTTGCGCTGCGACCTATTTGTTGTGCTTGCATCGCTCAGCATTGCTTCTCCTGGCGTCGCATTGGTTTGAGCTGCATAGCTGCGCATTGCTTGCCATTCCTCTGCACTGCTCGGCGCGTTGTGTGTGCTGTGCTGCACTGCTTGGCAGTCCTGTGCGTGCCGTGGCACGGAAGGGGCGAGGGACGAGGACGAGAGGGAGGAAGAGGACGAGGGGGAGGACGAGGGGGAGGACGAGGACGAGGACGAGGACGAGGGGGGACGAGGACGAGGACGAGGCGAGGGACGAGGCGAGAAAAGAGGGGGCAGGCTCCAGTTGGCGGAAGCCTAATTCGACTCACGAAGCCCAGACGGCTCCGCGGCGCCGCGGCTCGCGGCTAAGGGGGGGGGAGGCGAATGCGGAAAGAGAGATCGATGCTGTACTGTGTTCGGGCGTTCTCTTACCATGCTGGGCTTCCTCTCTTGAATTATTATGAGTATAACTCTTATTATGAGTACTTCTATTTGTATGCTGTTATGTAATGTTTTTTGAGGGGCAGGTCTCGAGGCCGTGGCTGGATCCGCTTGGACGGCAGTCTGACCAGCAAGCACCCCAAGGCAGGTCCGGGGGCTCATTCTGTAAGGAGGATGCCCCTGCCGCTTGCGTACACCACAGCACGCCCAACAGCAGCCCGACTGAGCTCGGAAGCGATTCAGGCATCATCGAACCGTAGCACAACCACCTGGACAAGACCACGCAACAGACACCATCGCACTGACAAGGTTCCGACAGCGCGGCTTCCAACGAAAACAGCATAAAAGACAAGACGAGACAAATACAACAACACAACACCACCAATATACACAGCAGCAGCAATATCAGAAGCGGCAGCCCAAAAACCAGATAGCACATACGCAACAACACAGCACCAACAATAAACACAGCAGCAACAATGCACGAACGCAGTGGGCCACACGGAAAATCGTCATCTCTGGTCGTCGATGCGACCCCACTCGAGCCGCCTCTCGACATACAGAAGCTCCCCCAATCTCCACTGCAATGTGCGTCAGCACAAAGCCCATGGTTCTCGATGTCGTACCGGATGAAGCCCGTCTGAAACTGTGCCAGGTCCAACGTTAGTGTTTTGTATGTCTGTCTTGTATTATCGTGTGTGTTGCTTTGTGTTGTTATTTATTTGCTGTGATATTTTTTCCCAACCATCCTGTGGTGTTGGGTCCTCGTTTTGAAGACACGGTGGCCCGCGTCTCATTTCGGCACACCCCTCAAACGTTTCGTGGCCCCACAAGGAGCTCCACCGAAGGCCCCAGCGGGTGTGCCCGCATGCGTCCCGCACACCCATGTCGGCACACCCCTCACACGTTTCGTGGCCCCACTGGGAGCTCCACCGAAGGTCCCCGTGGGTGTGCCCGCACGCGTCCCGCACACCCATGTCGGCACACCCCTCACACGTTTCGTGGCCCCACAGGGAGCTCCACCGAAGGCCCCAGCGGGTGTGCCCGCATGCGTCCCGCACACCCATTTCGGCACACCCCTCACACGTTTCGTGGCCCCACAGGGAGCTCCACCGAAGGTCCCCGTGGGTGTGCCCGCATGCGTCCCGCACACCCATTTCGGCACACCCCTCACACGCTTCGTGGCCCCA
>CAUYUJ010020975.1:120966-146874 GCA_963575745.1 Prorocentrum cordatum | reverse complement strand
TCTGCATAGCGCGGCAGCCATGTCCCCAGTTCCAGTGGGAGTCCCCCGAGTTCGATGCTCGTTTTGGGGACCTTCCTGGGGCCCACCTAATGGATCTGTTCGACTTAGATTCGACTCAAGTTCGACTCAGGTTCGACTCAGGTTCGACTCAGATTCGACTCAGGTTCGACTCATGTTCGACTCAGGTTCGACTCAGGTTCGACGCAGCTTCGACGCACGAGTGGAGCGAGTGGCTCCAGGAAGGTCCCCAGAATGAGCATCTAACCCGAGACCCCCGCCTCGCCCCTTCGACGAAGACGGCAGAGCTTGACATGATTGAGCATCACAACGACAGCACAGCACACTATAACATAGCATATCGTGGCACACCAACATAGCAAGCCAGACCTGATCCTACCATTACATACGAACTCAGGCCATAGCATGCAATACCACATTATACTATACTGCACCACTGCATATCATTACCATGCCAGCACTCTGCATTACATATTAGAAATAAACAGAATACATTACCGATAGGACCACCCTCTGGGTGCTCAGGAGGTCGGGGAAGGGGAAGGGGGAGGCGATCGACTTGCGATGATTCTGAGTTCTTGGTGGTGTTGGTGGCGATGGTGTTGGAGGTGGAAGTGGGTGGTGGTGCCATCGATGTACATATATATATATATATATATATATACAGACATATTTCTCTCCCCCTATCTATTAATATGTCAATCGATCTATCTATCTCTTGATATAAATGTCTATCCGTCTATATATCTCTCTATATATCCAGCTACCCGTCTTATTATATATATATTTCTAATTGTCGAATTACGTATCTATCTCTAGGATCGAAATACCCACCTGTATGTCCAAAGTATACCAATGCAGCAACCAATATTCTACGCAGGTACCAATTTCAATATATGTATGTTTCTATATATCTACTTGTATACATATGTTTATGTATCTACTCATCTATCTACTTATCTCACTATCTACCTATGAGGACAACCGTCGGGACAACAATCGGGACAACAATCGAGTCAACCGTCGGGTAACCATCGGGACAACCGTCGGGACAACCATCGGGACAACCATCGGGGCAACCATCGGGACAACGATCGGGACAACCACCGGAACAACCATCGGGCACACCATCGGACATCCAGGGGGACAACCATCGGGACAATCATCGGGACAACCATCGGGACACCCATCGGGACAACCATCGGGAAACCCATCGGGACAACACCATCGGGACGACACCCATCGGGACACCCATCGGGACAACCGTCGGGACAACCATCGGAACAACCATCGGGAGAACCGTCCGGACGACCATCGGGACAACCATCGAGACAACCATCGGGACACCCCCCGGGACAACCCGCGGGACAACCATCGCGCACACCATCGGGACACCCATCGGGATAGCCGTCGGGACAACCATCGGGACACCCATCGGGATAACCGTCGGGACAACCATCGGGACAACCATCGGGACAACCATCGTGACAACCATCAGGACCAGCACCATCGGGCACACCATCGTGTCAACCATCGGGACAATCATCGGGACAACCATCGGACACCCATGGGGACACCAACCGGGACAATACCATCGGGACAACCGTCGAGACAACACCATCGGGACAAGCGTCGAGACACCCATCGGGACACTCATCGGGACACCCATCGGGACACCCATCGGGACAACCATCGAGAAATTCGTCCGGACAACCATCGGGACGACACCCATCGAGACAACCATCGGGACACCCACCGGGACAACCATCGGGACAACCATCGGACAACCATCGGGGACAACCCATCTGGACAACATCGGGAACAACCATCGGACCCCCTCGGGACAACCATCGGGACACCATCGTGACAACCATCGGAACAACCATCGGACAACCATCGGACACCATCGGGACAGATAGCCAACCGTCGGGACAACCATCGGGACAACCATCGGGACAACCATCGGGACAACCATCGGGACAACCATCGGGACAACCATCGGGACAACCATCGGGACAACCGTCGGGACAACCATCGGGACAACCATCGGGACAACCATCGGGACAACCCGCGGGACAACCATCGGGGGCCGCGCCCGGGGGGGGGGGGGGCGGGCGGCGCGGGCGACCTTTTGGGCTCCATGTGGCCTCTACAACTGCAGGAACTCGCGCAGCTTCGCCTCGCCCGCACACGCGCACGAGCCGAACCCGAAACCGATTTCCCAGTTGGGGTCACTTCCGTTTACCCTCCAATTTCCGACCATACCATAACATACCATAGCCTAAGATATCATAACGGAGCATCGCAAACACAGCATGAGAGCGCATGCGTTGGCAGAGCGGAACATGCGTGAGGTATCACACCGCCACACAGTATAATACAATTTGGTAACACAATTGCATGCCATCCCATCCCATATCATAACATAGTTTGCCATGACATAACGTTTGATACCATATCGCAACACACACACATAGCAGACACTTCGCGTATCCTGGCACATCTCATCATGACAGAGTGCGGCACATCCTGTTATAATGTAGCAGCATGTAGCCTCGCATCAATGCCATCACGTAACAGCACAGGCCACACCATAGCACGACACAACATATTCTTACGTACGACAGCATACCGGTGTCTGTCGTGGCATAGCGGAGCATACATAACAGAGCATAAAGCCATACACAAAACATAACATACAATACAGTACACACCAGGCTATTACAGAGCATACCCTAGCCATACCATTACATAACAGAGCATAACCTAACACCGCATCACAGCACATAGCATTCCACCACATGAGAAAGCATACCATGACAGAGCGTGGCATCACACATTTAGAATTTGAAGGGTATGACAGACATAGCAGAACCGATCATACAAGTACCAGTCATGACAGAACAGAGCATTCCAGAGCGCAGCTTCGAGCATAATGTAACCTAGCAACGCAGGCCATGGCGCAGCGTAGCATAGAAGAGGACAATATCACATATCATAACATACCATCACGACGGCAACGCATGCAACATACGCACATTGTTGACATTATGCATGGGACTATCACCACATATCAGAGTAGCACGTGCCATTATATAATGAACTCAGCATATCCGAACCATCATAGTATGACGTAGTTGTTACACTGTTGCTGCCACTACGTCAGCGACATTGACATATAATGATAGACAATAACGTCATTCACGACGTATGTTATGACGGAGCAAATCATGATATTGAATGGTTAATCGGCCATCGCGTTAAACTTATCATTGAACAGGCATCGTAGACCATAGTTTGACATAGCATACCATGTTGTAGCATGGCGCCGCAGAGCAGGGCATACAATACCGAATCAACTCAACGCGTGCCAGTGTGAGCATAACAGGGCATACTTGAGCAGAAGACACAGCATAAGTGAAGAGGAATATCACTTGATCATATACTATACTATCAGAGAATCACACGCGACGGGCGCCGAGATCAAGCTGTTCAGAGAAACCAACATGCGCAGCACCGACTGATCAGACGACGCATCTAACGTGACAGGCGTCACGATGTCATGTTGGCCCGTCGAGAACATAACATGACATACGATAGCGTAGCATTGCCGACGGGTCCTACATGAAACATTGTTGTTGACTCGCGTATACATCAACGGCAGCTTTCAAGGGTAACATCACGACACAACATAACACATCACACTATAATATAATGACCATGCTTTTTTGATTAGCTGACCATAGCAGAGCCGACATTATTGAGCATAGCAGAATCGAACCTGTCCTGACATAACATATCATGTCGTAACATGGTGCCGCAGAGCAGATCATAACATGACATGTTACAGCACACCGTGACAATGGTCAGCATAGCAGGGCGCGGCTTAACAGAAGAGAAACACAACAGTGAAGACGAACTCCTGCTCCTTCTGCTGTTCCTCCTCTGTCCGAACCAGTTTTGGGTCTCGCACCACGCGCTTTGGGGGTTTGCTTTTCGCCCCGTGGCTTGTTTCAGTTTCTTTCGGGGCGCTGGGGCTAATAGAAATGACGACAACGACAACTTGCAAGCTGGCCCTGCCGCCGCGCTGACGGAGACCGAGACCACTGGGCCCCGCGCGCATCGTTCCAGTAGGCGCGCGCACCGTCGGCAACAAACGCCGGAAGTTTTTGTGGGAATCGCTCGAAGCAGACACACTGTTTTTTTCGTTTCCCATCGTTATGTCTTCGACTCGCCTTGCCGTAAAACCAAACTCGAAACGAAAACTGTCAACGAACTCGCCAAACCACCGTTTAGGTCGAGACCTGTTGCCAGGTACAAAGCCGCGCTCGAAGAGCTGATCCTGACCCCCGCCGAGGCCCTGGCTGAGGAGACCTCGCTGTGGTGGAAGGAGATACCGGGGCAGAATCGAGCATACTCATGCTCCAACTCTTGCTGCCCCCTTCCTCTGTCTCTCCGTACCCATTCTCCCCTCGCTTCCTCTCTCTTCCTCCTCCCTCCACCACGTCTGCCCTTGCCCTTTCTGCTTATTCTACTTCCTTATCTCTTCCTTCTTTTCCCTCTGGGTGGAGAGGAAGGGAAGGAGGACGAGGAGGAGTTGGCGGACGAGGACGGGCCGGGGGCTGAGGCGGGGGTGAAGCGGAGGAGGAGGAGGAGATACTGTGAAAAGGATTTTGAGGATGAGGGGGAGGCATGTCCATGATGCTGGTGATGGTGGTTATCATGATCATAAGGATCTTGGTTATGTTACTGGGGATGGCGATTACGGTGGTGCTGATGATTACGATGATGATGTTTGCGATGATGATGATGATGATGATGTGGATGCTGACGATGATGATGACAATGGCGTTGATGATGCTGATGCTGTTATTGTTGATGATGATGATGATGATGGCGATGGTGACGATGATGATGATGATGATACTGCTGCTGCTGCAGCTGCTGTTGGTGGTGATGCTGATGATGCTGATGATAATGCTGATGATGATTATGCTGATGCTGATACTGATGATGATGCTGATACTGATGATGCTGATGCTGGTGATGATGATGATGAAGAAGATGTTGATGATGAAGATGATGATGCTGATGATGATGATGATGATGATGATGATGATGTTGATGATGATGATGATGATGATGATGATGATGATGATGATGGTGCTGCTAGTGGTGGTGGTGGTGGTGCTGCTGAGGATGATCATGATGGTGATGGTGATGGTGATGGTGATGATGGTCAGGATTATGACATGATGCTGACGATGATGATGACGACGACGAGACGCGATTGTGAGGAGGAGACACGTGGAGGACTATTGCGAAGGCCTTACAGCCTGTGCCGCCGACCCTGACAAGGGACGACGGCGACAACGGCCTCGGCGACGACGACGACGACGACGCTGATGTGGACCAGAAGTGCGGGCTTCCTGGGGGCCTCTTGTCGGCCTTTTGGTGCCTCTTGGGAACCTCTTGGGGCCTCGTGGGGGGCCTCTCTGGGGCGGGGACTCGAACCGTTTGGGTCCCTCATCTGGGCATGCTCTCGGAGCCGTGTTGGAGGCTTCTTGGGCCGTCTTGGAGGCGTTGTGGGGTGTCTTAGGGTTCTCTCGGGCTGTTTTGAGCCCTCTTGGAGGCCTCTTGGGCAGTCTTGGGCCGATCTTTGGGGCTTCTCAGGCCGTCTTGGAGCGGCGGGAAGCGGAAAAGGCGAGAACGCCCAAACCCATTCAAATCAATGAATGTTTCTTCGTGGGTCCCTTCTCGGGGGTGCTCTTGGAGGCTTCTTGGGGCGTCTTGGCGGCCTCCTGGGCCGTCTGGAGGGCGTGAAGGTGTCTTGGACCCACAGTTTGGTGATTGGGGACCCCCTTGGACAGTCTTGGGGGCCTCTTCGAGCACTCTTGGCCCGTCTTGGCATTTTCCGAGGATCCGAGACCCCCCGCCCCCCCCCCTCCTACCCGCCTCGGGACCCACCCCGACCGGGGAGGGATCCAAGGGAAGGGGCTTTTGACTCGATTGCGACATTGCTAGATTGCAAGGGCCTCACGGTCGGTGCCGGCGACCGTGAAGGGAGACGACGACAACGTCGGCGGCGACGACGACGACGACGCTGACGTGGGCCAACGTCCTCAGGAATACTTCTTGGTGTCTCTCTGGACGGCTCTCGGGGGCCTCTGGGGAGTAGTTCTGGGGCCTCTTGGGAGCTTCTTGGAGGCCTCGTGGGGGGCCTCCAGGGGCTGCCTTGGGGCTTCTTGGGGGCGTCTTTGAGGCCTCTTGGGGCTGCCTGGGAGCCTCTCGGGGGCGATGGCTCGACATGTCCGTTCGGGTCCCCCGTCTGGGCACGCTCTTGGAGCCGTCTTGCAGGCGTTTTGGGCTGCCTTGGGTCCTCCTGGGCTGTTTTGGGGCCCTCTTGGAGGACGTTTGGTTTGGCCGTCTTTGGGCGATCTTGGGGGCCTTCTGCGCCGTCTTGGAGTGGCGCGGAGCGGAAAAGGCGAGAACGACAGCATCTGTCAAACATCGATGAGTTTGCCTTTATGGCCTTCTTGGGAGTGCTCCTGGAGGCCTCTTGGGGCGTCTTGCAGGCCTCATGGGCCGTCTGGTTGCCGCCAAGGCGTCTTAGACTGATCGTTCGGCGATTCGGGGCCGTCTTGGACAGTCTTGGGGGCCTATTCGGGCACTCTTGGCCCGTCCTGGCGCTTTTTGGGACCCAGGACCTTTGGGGGGGAGTCGCATCTGGGTGGCGACCCCCCCAGGACCTCCCGACGGGGAAGGGATCAAAGGGAGGGGGTTTCGTTTCGACTCGATTGCGACATTGCTAGATCTTCCTATCGCTAACAAGCTTGAGGAGGAGGGTGCAGGGAAGAGGGGCCGACGATTGACGGAGACGACGGCTCGAACAGACAAGCCCCTCACACACGCCGACAGGGTCGTCGGATCTTGGTGATGATGTGAGTCTAGGCCTCCCAGATGGGGTCCGCGTACAGTGGGAACTCATGCCAAGAAGCACCCTGCTTGCCTCCAGGGTGCCCTCGGTTTCTTGGGTTTCGATGGTTTTGCTTCGGCAAGCGTGACGCTCCCACACCAGAAGTCAATGAACGGCCCGGGGTCTCAGGGTTGGGTTTCTCGCGAAGGTTTCTTGTGGTCGAGCTCCTGCTGTAGATGGGGTCGGAGGATCGCGCCCCATCGACGATGCATGGGCGATGCTTCTCGATGCGGAGCCTGCTTTTCCCCGCCGAGGCATCGCCGACGTCGCCGATGCATCGCCGATGCATCGGCGATGCATTGGCGATGCGGCGCGAGCCTCCGGCCCCACCTACTCGGACCCCATCCAGGAGGCTTCCAGTGAAGGAGGGGTTTTCCTGCTCACATTGTATCGCAGGCGGGCGTTGCGGGCGAATTGCCATCTTCACAGCAGGGCGCGTGTAGTATGTCTTCTGGGGGGTGGCTCTGTCCTCCAGCCCGCTTGGCCCCTTCGTGTGGACTCCTGCGAGCGGGCCCTGTCCCTGTCTCCGATGATGTGAAGGTGGAAGTGGACGAGTCACGAGGAGGAGCATGAAGGAGGAATAGGAGCAGGAGGATGAGGAGCAGGGGGAGGAGGAGGAGGAGGAGGATGAGGACGGTACGAGGATTGGACAGGAGGATTGGACAGAAGGAGGCATGAGAAGGATACAGGACATGACGTGTGTGTATGTGTGCGTGTGCGCGCGTGAGTGTATGTGTGTGCGTGTGTGTCTGTCTGTGTGTGTGTGTGTGTGTCTGTGTGCGTGTGTTTGTGTGTGTGTGTGTGTGTGCGTGTGTGTCTGTGCCCATGCGTGTGTGTGTTTGTTTGTTTGTTTGTTTGTTTGTTTGTTTGTTTGTGTGTGTGTGTGTCAGGGCGGGCATGCGTTTGTCCCCTCAGGAAATCTCGCTCTTCCAGTACAACTGGGAGCAGCAGGCGGAGGAGGCGGAAGCTCTGAGGCATTGCGCGCGCGGAGGGCAGGGCGTTCTGGATTCCCTCCCTCCGCCCCCCTAAGAGGAGGAAGAGGAGGATGAGGAGGAAGAGGAGGAGGGGGAGAGCGATGGCGGATACGGTGACGGTCACCGCGGCCACAGCAATGTGGCCGGCCACTTTGCCGATGCCAGTTCCTATGCTGATGATGCTGATGCTGATGATGATGATGAGGATGGCGATGATGATGATGATGCTGATGATGAAGATGATACTGAGTATGATTATGCTGATGAAGCTAATCATGAAGCTGGATATGACGATTATGAACATTGACGATGATGACGATGATGATGATGATGATGCTGATGATGATGCTGATGACGATGATGATGATAGTGATGAAGATGAACGTGATGATGCTGACACTAATGGTGAAAGTGCTGATGACGATGCTGATGCTGACGATGATGACGACGATGATGGTGATGGTGCTGACGATGATGATGGTGATGGTGCAGACGATCATCACGATTTTGAATATTGGGGGTGGTGATGGTGACGATGATGATGATGACGATGGTGATTGTGATGTTGATGATGCTGCTGCTGATCATGATTAGGCTGATGCTGATGATGATGCTTATGCTGATGGTGATGATGATTCGCTGCTGCTGGTGACGATGCTGATTCTGGTGATGATGCT
The DNA here is from genome assembly GCA_963575745.1 of Prorocentrum cordatum. Taxonomy (NCBI): domain Eukaryota; class Dinophyceae; order Prorocentrales; family Prorocentraceae; genus Prorocentrum; species Prorocentrum cordatum. The sequence continues at coordinate 138,229 of CAUYUJ010020975.1, read as the reverse complement.
GCTAACGGTGATGATGATGCTGCTGATGCTGATTCGGTTGATGATGATTATGCTTATGAGGTTCATGTTCCTGATGATGACGATGATGATGTTGATGATGATGATGCTGATGATGTCGATGACGATGCTGATTATGATGTGGATGCTGATGGTGATGCTGACGATGCTGATGATGATAGCAATGCTGATGACGATGATGATGCTGATGACGATGATGATGATGATGATGCCGCTGCTGCCGATGATGATGCTGATTATGGTGACGCTTGTGGCGATGCGGGTGGTACTGATGATGCTGTTGATGCGTATCCAAATGATGATGTTGTTGACGATGCAGTTGTACGGGATGAAGTGCTAAAGATGGTGATATGTGATGGCGACGATGGTAATGTGATGGTGTTGTTTGGGATGACGCCGATGTTGATACTGATGATGTTAATTCGTGATTGTGACGAGGATAGCGACGGCGATGCAGATGGCGATGACGATGCCGACGGCGATGGTGACGATCGCGATGGTGGTGGTTGTTGTGGCGTTGAAAAACGGCGCGACTGATTATAATTCCGATTCCGACATCGGCGAGTATGGTATTGGTGGTGATGATGACGATGGTGATAGTGGTGGTGTGGTGGTAGTGGACACGATGCTGGCATGCATACAGACGCCGTGCAGCGACGCCGTGATAGTGTTCACGATGATGACGATGCGATGGCGACGCTGATGACGTTGATGATGATGGCGCTGGGGACGACAGAGACGAGGATGATGCCATTGATGCTGATGGTACTGGTAATGATGACACTGCCGGTGATGATGCTGCTGATGCGCCTCTTCACGACGGTGATGATGGTGATCATGGTGAAGGTGAGGATGATGATGATGCTGTTGCTGATGATGATGGTGCTGATGATGAGATCGCTCATGCTGATGAGCAGGATGATAGTGATGATGATGCTGGTGCGAGTGATGCTCATGACAATGGTAGCGATGATTCTGATGATGATGATGATGTTGGTGATGATGATGCTGATGATGCCGCTGCTGTTCATGATGATTATGGTGATGAGTATGATGATGATGCTGCTGATGATGCTGCTGATGATGATGCTGCTGATGAGGTTGCTGGTGGTGGTGATGATGTTGATGGTGACGATGGTGATGGTGGTGGTGATTGTGACGGTGGTGGTGATGAGATTGATGCCGTTGACGACGGCGATGACGATATTGATGCCACTGATGACGATGCTGCTGATTATGACGATGGCGATGACGATGACGATTACGCTGACGATGATGATGATGATGATGATGATGATGATGATGATGATGATTACACTGATGCTGAAGGTGATGATGACGATGATGATACGGGTGATGATGATGCATCTGATGATGCTGAGGATGATGATGCTGATTGCGACCATGATGATGATGATGATGCTGTTGATGCTGATGCTGCTGATGCTGATGCTAAGTTTGCGGATGATGATGACGATGACGCTGCTGCTGATGATGACGGCACGTTGCGACGCTGATGCTGATGATGCTGATGATGGTGATGATGGTGATGGCGACGATGCTGCTGATGATGCTGATGATGTTGCTGGTGATGCTTGTGCTGCTGATGGTGTTGACGCTGATGAGGAGGACGAGGTTGATGTTGAGGACGCGGTTGAACATTGCTGTGGTGTTGATGAGGATGGGCACGAGTACGAGTCCAATGACGACGATGCTGATGCTGATATTGATGATGCTGTTGATGATGATGATGCTGATGATGCTGATGCTGATTATAACGATGATACTTGCTATGCTGATGGTATGGTGAAGCTGGCGATTATGGTTAGCATGATGCTGATGTTGATGATACGGATGCTGATGCGGATGATGATGTTGATGCTGATGATGCTGATGCTGATGATGATGCTGACGCTGATGCTGATAGTGTTGGTGATGATGATGTTCAGAAGGGGGGAGGGGGGAGGTCGATGGGGGAGGGGAGAGGGTGGATGCAGGAGGAGGACTGGGGGGGGGGAGGCGGCGGAGGAGGAGTAGGATCATGACGACGAGAAGGGGAGAGAGGGGGCGGGCAAGCTAGGTGCGCTCGTGCCATATCTGACATCCGATCCCTCCCTCCCATACCCTCCCATTGCGCTCATTGATCTTCTATCCGCGGATGCGTGCCATAGCCGACCTGGTCTCACAACCAGACCCCATCGTGTCATGCTTGAGCGTAACATGGGAGTTGCGTGCATAGGGGGATAAGGAGAAGGGGGAAGAGGAGGCATACGAGGAGGAGGAGGAGGAGTATAAGGAGGCGGAGGAGGAGGAGGAGGTGGCAGGTGAGCAGGAGGATGAGCAGGAGGAAACGGAGGACGATGAGGAATGACGAGGACGAAGTCACACAGCAGCAGCAGGAACTGGAGACGAACTAGTGAGACGAGCAGGAGGACCAGGGGAAGGCGCAGGAGTAGAACGGAGGTCGGCGACAACGATGGAAACGGACTCGGATCTAGAAACGTGGTCCGCGTTGGGGTGAGATTGCCGTTCTGAACGATTGCAGCACAGCGCCGATCCGAAACAGAGGCCGCAACTGCATCGGGAGCATCATCTTGAACCACACTCGGATTGTGAACATGCGCATCGGAACACATCAAGTTTGGGCCCCTGCATGATACAGAAGCAGTATGCGGAGAGGGCGGAACATCTCCGCACAGAGTCGGGGGAGGAGTGCAGTATTCATATTGCGTTACCGTAAAGGAGAATGGGGGAGGAGGTGTGGCATGGGGAGGGGGATGCGGAGGAGGATGAGGAGAAGGGCGTTGGAGGGGAAGGACGCGGAGGAATGGGGGAGGGAGGAGGGGGAGGATGAAGAGGAGGAGGAGGAGGAGGAGGAGGAGGAGGAAACCATGAAGGATCCTTTCGGGTTTCGGTCGACGGACCTGTTCAAGGCTCGGACCGATGTTCTGCAGGAGACCTGGAGGGTATTCAAGGAGAACGCTGGCAAGCAAGTGCGCCTCCTAGACGAGGAACCTCTGGCGGAGCGCGCGGAGGTTCCTACGGAGACGAGATGTCCCTCGGGCACCCATAGGGCATCATGGCTGACAAGCTGTACAAGTCGGAGGTCCTCGACGACTTCGGCCCCAAGAGTGCTGAATCACATGGGCAACAGTTCCTGGAGGTGAACCTCAAGAACTCAGGCAACTGCATAATCTTCTGCGACGTTATCGCGTGCCTGGCGTCCAAGGGCAACTGGTCTGCATCCTTCGCCACGGTGGACGGGTGGATACAGGGCAACTGGGACGCTACGGCACTTCGAAGGTTCTGTATGTGGCCATGCGCGGTACCTTCGCCGTCACCGACAGCGGGCGGCTTCATGGCCATGGGGGGCGCCGTAATGCTAGACGAGACGGGCCCGGATGAGGCCCACACACGGCTCCGCTCTGGCGTGCACCCCGCCGCCCCTCCCGGTCGGCGGGCGGCAGGCCCGCTGGCGGTGCCAGGCTGGCGCGCCACTCCTCGCGCGAGACTGCGCGGGCCCTCTTGGTCTGCTCCTCTGCTGGCGGGCCGTCGGGCGATCCTGCCCGCTTTGCTCCTCTGGTGGCCTCCAGGCTCTCCGCTGCTGCTCGGTGTGCGGCGGCTCGAGCAGCCTGAGCCAGTCGGCGGCCCCGCTCCGCCAGTTGCTCCTCCGTGCGCCTGGTGGCGTTGGCGCCGTCACTGGTCGAGCGAGCCCCCTGCGCTGTCTCCTCTGGTCTGCGTTGGTACCCAGCCTCCTCCTCATGGCTGGTTCCCCCCTCGGCGAACCTAGTAGCACCTTCGCTGCAGGTCTGGTGCCTGGCTGCTCTCGCTCTGGAGGGACCGCAGCAGCCTACCCTCCTTGATCAGCTTCGTGGGGTCTGCTGCTGCCCGTCATCGACCTCTCCGTCGGCTTGTCGTGGCTGGGCGGTGGGGTTCGGGACGCAGGGAGTGGCCGTCCTCCCCCTCCCTTGCCTGGCCGCCGTGGGGATCGTTCACGCATGTTCCCCTCGCGGTTGTGCATGTTGTGGCCTCGTCCATTCCCTTCCGACTCCAGCGGGTAGGTGCCTCGCCTGATACCTCGCGGTTTGGAGGCTGTTCGGGGCATTGGCGTGGATGGCATGCCAGGCCAGTCGTCGGTGGCCTGGGTGTCGCTTACGGCCTGGGCGGCTGCCGCGATGCCCGCTGCCAGTGCCAGGGCTGCTCCTGGTGTGCCTGCTGTGCTGGCGTCGTCGTCCTGTGTAGGGGCAGACTCGCCATCGCCTTTTTGCCTGCGAAAGTGTTCGGCCGCGTCCTCTGAGTCAGGAGCCAGCCTGCGTCGTCCTGCGCTGCTGACGTCGGAGGTCCAGAAGTTGCCAGTCGGAGTGGATGAGGATGGCTCCGTTTATGAGGTGGTGTTGCCCAGAGCCGACAGTGGTCCGTCTTCTTCATCAGGTTCCTCCTCAGCATGTGGTGAGTCGACTGGCTCAGCGTCCTCGTCCTCCTCGGCTGCTGGTTCACCTGGCTTGGCTCGTTCAGGTTGTGGCTGCTGGAGTTGTCGGAATAGAAGGAGTCCTCTCTGTCGGGTACCGGCTCATCCGATTCCTCGCCTCGGTGTGGGTGCTGCTGTGGTCCTTCATGGTCTCCTCCTGGCTACGGTAGCCCTCTGGGTGGTGACCTTGATCTGGCTGGTCCTGCAGAGTCGCCCCCCTCGTCTGGTTCACATGCATGGGGCTGCCGTCGTCCACTTCAGGTTGTTGTCCTGCGCCGCTGGCTTGTCCTTGCTCATGCCTTCTCGGGGACCTGGATCGCGTCGGTTGTCTGCACCCTGGGAAGGCAGTGCACGGCTGCGGCTTTGGCTCTGGTGATGGCGGCGGCAAGACCTCGGCGAATCTGATGCTCGTGAACTGCATTGCCTTGCTCTCCAGCCGGTGCAATTCTGCCAAGTGTTTCCCCATAGCTTTCACCTTCCATGCCCTGCAACGTCAGCCAGTTGTTCTGCCTGGCCTCGTCCGGCTTGAGCCAGGCGTCTCGGCACCATTCGTCAGCCAGGTGCCAGCGAGCTGCGTCCGCCGTCTGGTGGTCGAAGGTCTGGAAGTAGGCGTCGAAGGCGGGCAGGTGGAGGGCCTTGTAGACCTGGCCGATGCAGACGTCGAGCCACTGCCTTTCGCCTCCGATGACGAACCTCTCGGCCAGCTGCTGGATCCTCCGTCGCATCGGTGCCGCGCGCTCTTCAGCCTTCAGGAAGTACGGGTCTGTGGCCACTTGCTTGACGTTCGTTATCCCTGTCGTCGGCTGGTCGGGCTGCTGGCTGCCCATGCCCATCGCCCCCGCGGGGCTTGCCGCACTGGACGATGCCCCCGCAGGGGTTGCCGAACTCGCCAGTGCACTTGCTGAGGTCGAAGCTGCCCAAGTCGTCGGAGGTCTCCAGGCCGAACTTAGAGGTGCCCCCGCAGTGGTTGCCGAACTGGACAAAGCCCCCGCGGGGTTTGCTTGATGCTCGCCTCGCCGTGCACGCTTTTCTGCTGGTGCCGCGGGTGCTCCGTCGATGTCAGTTTCTAGCATATCTGGCGACGGTGTCTCCGGCTTGGCCAACGGGTTACACGCACCGCTCCCGCCAGGCTCCGGGAGCTCAGCACCGACGCCCGCTGGCGGGACGGAGAGCCCCCTGTCCAGACTATTTCGTTTCCCTCGTTTCTGGAGTCCGCGGTGCACCCACTTCTTCTTGACGGGTTGCCTCCTCCTCGCAGTCGTTTTAGCCGCTCCTCGGGCCTGGCGCCTTCTCTGTGGCTCCAGCTGGGCGGGGGTGCCGTCAGGCCACTGTGGCTTGCCAGGTTTGGGAGGGCGTCCTCTGCGTAGTCGGTCGAGCTGATGCTTTGCTGCGGGGGTCTTCCATCCTCGGCAGGGTTCCTTGAGTCTCAATACTCGTCTGCATCCGTTGGTCTTGAGCGACCCCTTAGCTCCGCAAGTCCAGCACCAGCATTGCCCATGGAGGTAACCAAGGTTGTGACTGGTGTGAATGGCCGCGTTGGGCAGTAGCTTGGCGTACTCGCTCTTGATGACCGCCGTGGCGTGGTCGTGCAGGTTGGCTATCATAGGCATGGAGCTGCAAGCGTTGTTCTGCATCCAGTCCGTAACTGAGTACTTCCCTGGTCCTTTGCCACATTCAAGACGTACCCACTTGCCGTCCGCCTGCTTGTGCAAGCAATGTCCCGTGGTAGCCTCCATCTGCTTGCGGTGCTCGAAGGATTTGCCGTGCGCTCCTGCTCGTCGGTCACGCTCCAGCTTGGGGTGGACCATGCGGGCAATGTGTGAGGTGGCTGCTCCAATACGCCTGTGCACCCGTCTTAGCAGCCGTTCCCGCTGGTTGGGTGCCTCCACCTGCGGTGCTGTGAGGTTGGCTGCGGTCTCTGCTCCACGTTGGGCGTACCCATCTGCCATCTCGTTGCCCCTTGTGACGTCCATGGGCTGCCTTGTCCTCTTGATGGCGGGGATGTCCACGTGCGAGTGGCACTTGGTGACCGTTACGCCCACGATGCACCCCCCCCGCGGTTCCCGATGACTCTGCGCAGCCTGTGCCACCATCGGGCCAGGGGCCCGCTGGGGTTCATGTAGTTGAAGCTGTGCCAGCCGTCCACAACCATCTGCGAGTCCGATATGATATCCATGTGTCCCTTCGTGAACTTTAGTGTCCACATGATTGCCGTAAGCTCAGCAGCTCCAATCGTCTGGTCGCCGTCCAGGATTCCAAACCATCCTGGAGACGTGTCGTGCCGACTGTACCCCTCCGCGCCATCCAACAGCTTCAGAGCCACTCCCCAGCCCGCTCGTCCCGTTCGCTTGCCCGAGGTGGTGATGGAGCCGTCGGTGAAGGCACGAGTGGCGCTGGTGGTGCCACGTTCCCACTGGAAGTGCTCCCCGCTGACTGTCGAGAACTCGTTGTCGAGGCTGTCCCATTGGGGGGGGGTGGGCGGGTCCACTGGGCACATCTGCCTGGGCAAGGGGCCGCGCGCCCAGAAGGCCGCCTCCATGGGGTCGTCGCGTACTGCAAGTGCTCTGGCACCCAGGTCACTGGTGTGCTCTCGACCCAGGGGTGCTCGATCTCCTTGGTGCCTGGGCGCTCGTAGAAGCGGTGGGAGGGCGTGTCGTTGATCCCCAACTCGCAGCGCGTGCACGTGGCTGCCGTCTTGTTCCCTGCCGCATGGCACTTCTGGTTAGTCCAGGTGGCTGCGCAAGCTGCTGCTCCGAGAGCTCCAGCTCCCTGGCGTCGCTCGGGCTTCCGAACGTGCCGGGCGCTGGCCCGGATGCTGCGGACTTTGGCCCCTTCGTGCAGGCCTTGGCCCTCCGGGTGTCTGCTTGCTTGCTTCCAGAAGCTGATTGCTGCTGCCTCCTTGATGGCCTCCTCGACTTCGGTGAGGTTGTCGCTGATCTGCCACTGTGTCCCTGCGTGGTCTGTCCACTTGTCTGGCTCCTGGGCCGTCCATCCCGGGAGCTCGAGCGTCAGCTGGAGGGCTGCCATGGTTCCCGTGGCCGCTTGCCACCGCCCTCTTTTGGTGACCTTGCCGAGGTGCCGCTTGACTGCCAGCCGTCCACCGCGGAGGTGATCATGCAGGTCGGGATTGTTGCGCCACATCTTGACTCACTCTCGCACCTGTCGAAGAACGTTGGCCGTCCACGGCTCCTTGGCCCCGTGCGTGACCTGGAGGACTGTCGCCGTGCATCTGTGGCCAGCAGCGCTGCCTGCCATGTCCGCGGCCTCCGCCCTGGTGCGCTGGATCTCGTGCGGCGTCATGCCCGCGGCCGCCTGCTCGTACTGCCGCTTGGCCCTGATGTTGGTCTGGTAGAGGCTGGCCGCTTTGCGTCGCCAACGGGCCGCTCGCACGAAGAGCGCTCCTCGGCGCTTGCGCTGCCTGGCAAACGGCGTCCGCTTGCGTTGGGTGATCTTGCGCCTGCGCTTGCCGATGGCTGTGTCGCACCCTGGGTCCTTCATGACCGTGGCTTGGGTGAGGGTGAGTCCGTGGTCTGCTGCAACTTGGCCGACTGCTTCTCGGACCGCAGGCGATGTTGACAGGCGGGCTGACATGTTGGAGATTGGCAGCTGGTCCTTCTTGCCAGCATGCCAGGATAGCTTCCGTGCTCGTGGCCAGCTGGTGCCCAACGATGTTGGTGTGCCCTTCCGCTCTAATCTGGATGTCGTCGGCGTACTGCCTGGGCCACGCCTTCGGGGCCCTATGGTGCGCATGCTCCAAGATGTCGTGCAGCATCATGCGCGCCGAGTTGTTGGCGTGGGTGCAACCAGCGACGATGCTGTTGAAGGGCGCAACTGGTGGCCCATAGGCGCCTGAGGCTCGGACAACTCTCGGTGCAACGTACATCAGCGCGCACATGTAGAGCTCGACTGGTGGGTCCTACAGCGCCTCGGCTTTGGTAATCAGCGTGGCGAGGCGGATGTTGTCGTAGAACTTCTCCAAGTCCAGGAACAGGCTGGCCCATCCCTCAGCCGCATGCCCTCGGGCTGCTGCTTCGTCCAGGCATGCTGCCACCAGGAATGCCTGGAGTGCTGAGCTGCCCGCCACCGCAGCATCCCAGAATGCCGCCTTCTCGCTGCACCACGGGCCGACCTCCGTCTTGGTGAGCCTGCCCCAGATGCGCACCAGCATGGGGAATAGTCCAATGGGCCTCTCCTCACCTGCTACCGCACTGCCGTTCTTCCTCAGCAACTGGTGCCAGACGTGGCAGCATTGATGCGGCCAGGCCAACCTCTGCTCGCAGTCATTGACGATGTTGACGAGCTCCTGGCGTGCCGGCGACGCCAAGGCCAGGATCTCGGATGGTCTCCACTGGTCGCTCCCCCGCCCTGTCTTCTTCTTCTTGAACTGCCTGAGCGCCTTGCCCAACTCGTCGCAAGTATACCCCAGATTTCTTAATAAAAGGGAGGGGGTCTGGACCCTCCAAGACAAGCCATTTCAGACCCCCCCCCCGTGGGAGAACCCTCCAAAGCATCGTCCCCAGACCCCCCCAGGCCCTGCAAGATGGCCTGGAAGAGACCCCCCCCTGAAATGAGACCCCCCTCCCTTTCATTACGAAGTCTGGAGTACTCGTTGCGCGTCTGGTGGGCGTAGTGGGCCTCCTCGCGGAGCTGGTCCACGGCCGTCTTCAGATCCGAAGAGTCCGTGTCCCTTTGCCACCTTGCTCCCCAGGCGCTGGCTCGCGGAGGAGGAGGAGGAGGAGGAGGGGGAGGAGGGGGAGGAGGAGGAGGGAGGGGGGGAGGAGGAGGAGGAGGAGGAGGAGGAGGAGGAGGAGGAGGAGAGGAGGAGGAGGAGTGAGGAGGAGGAGGAGGAGGGAGGAGGAAGGAGGGGGAGGAGGAGGCGGAGGCTCGCGAAGGAGCAGGAGGAGGAGGAGGAGAAGGAGGAGGCGGAGGGGGAGGGGGAGGATGAGGGGGGTGGGAGGAGGCGGCCGCGGCCCGCGTCAGGGGGGTCTCGCAGCAGGACCTGCTGGCCTTCTGGGACAGCTTCTTCGCGCCGTCTGCGCCAGAGCGGCAGGACGTCAATTCGTCGTCGTCCTCGCCGTCGCCGTCGTCGTCGCCGTCGCCGTCACCGTTGCCGTCGCCGTAGTCGTTCCTCGTCGTCGTCGTCGCCGTCGTCGTCCGTCGTCGTCGTCGTCGTCGTCGTCGTCGTCGTCGTCGTCGCCGTCGTCGGCCGTCGTCGTCGTCGTCGTCGTCGTCGTCGTCGTCGTCGTCGTCGTCGTCGTCGTCTTCCGTCGTCGTCGTCATCGTAGTCGTTTTCCGTCGTCCGTCATCCGTCGTCCTTCGTCCGTTGCCCGTTGTCCGTTGTCCGTTGTCCGTCTTCGTCCGTCGTCCGTCGTCGCTTCGTCCGTCGTCCGTCGTCCGTCGTCGTCTGTCGTCCGTCGTCGTCCGTCGTCTGTCGTCGGTCGTCGGTTGTCCGTCGTCCGTCGTCTGTCCGTCGTCCGTCGTCTGTCCGTCGTCGTTGTCGTTGTCGTCGTCGTCCGTCGTCGTCGTTGTCGCTGTCCCTCACTTCGCGGGGGGAAGTGGAGGGTGGAGGAAGGAGGGATGGAGGAGAGGGAGGAGAATGAGAGATCAGGAGGAGTTGTGGAGAGGGGAGGAGGTAGAAGAGGAGGAGCAGGAGGAGGAGGACCACCATTCCAGCCATCAGTCCAGCAGTTCATTCTAAGTTCTTACCGATGGGTCCGCGACAACGGATTCATCACGGACTTGCAGTGGCACGCGCGCTTTCTAGCCCCCCTAGCCCTGGCTCTGCTTGCCGCCAACGTTCTTTTGTGGCAGTCGCCGCTTCTCCTGTTCCCTCTCACCCTCCTCCTCCTGCTCCTCCTCCTCCGCCTCCTCCTCGTCTTTTTCATTCCTCGCTCCACAATTACACAATTATGAATACGACTCTCCCTCTCTCCTGGTGACGTCCGAAGGTATTCGCCCCCCCCCCTCCGCGTGTTTTTTTTACACATGATTACACAGGATTACAGGGAGTTTGTTGCTGTGGTTATTGTTGTTGTTGGTGTTGTCGTCGTCGTCGTCGTCGTCGTCGTAGTCGTCGATATTATTATTATTATTATTATTATTATTAGCATTATTATTATTATTATTAGTATTATTATTGTTGTTGTTGTTGTTGCTGTTGTTGTTGTTGTTGGCGTTGTTGTTGTTGTTGGTGTTGTTGGTGTTGCTGTTGTTGCTGATGTTGTTGTTGTTGTTGTTGTTGTTGATGTTGCTGTTGTTCTTGTGGTTGTTGTTGTTGTTGTTGTTGTTGTTGTTGGTGTTGTTGTTGGTATGGTTGTTGTTGTTGGTATGGTTGTTGTTGTTGTTGTTGTTGTTGTTGTTGTTGTTGTTGTTGTTGTTGTTGTGTTCATGTTGCGTCCGCTGACGTGCTGGCCTCATGTTCGGGCTCCCGCTCGTTCTGAATCGTGCTCCCGCTGCAGCGTTGGCCTTATTTCCGCGTTTCCGCTCGTTCCGAATCGTGCTCCCGCTGCAGCGCTGGCCTCATTTCCGTGCTGTCTCTCGTTCCGAATCGTGCTCCTGCTGCAGCGCTGGCGTCAGTATTTCCAGTACCATGCCACAGCATGCAATGCAATGCTATGTGGTGTTCCGCGTGCGATGCCATGCCTTCAGCTGCAATGCTAGGATATGCAGTGCTTGACTACGCAGTGCCACGCCATGCTATGCCATGCTACGCTTTGATCTTCAACGCCATGCTATGCCATGCTCTGTTATTTGCCGCTGTGCGAAACCATTATTTGCGTTGTAATGCTTTGTGATGCAATTCCTCACTACGCAACGCCACGCGATGCTACAACATACTACTCTCTGCCGTGCTCTTCTTCTTCTACGCCCTGCTATGCCGTGCTCTACGATGCATCGCGCATCCTCTCGGGATCATTGCCCTGCTCGACATCCGACTGTGCGAATAGAGAGGAGATCTACGCCATGGTAAGGGATGGGAGGGAGGGGTAGGACGTCAGACATGACGCGAGTGCACCTAGCTTGTCTCCTTCCCCCTCCTCCTGTTCCTCGTCACCGCCCCTGGCACCCCCCTGGACCTCGCCGTGAGCCCCTGGAACAGAAGCCTGGCATAGTACCTCCAGAGGTCGACGGAGCCACCATTGTCGTCGTCGTCGTCGTCGTGGTCGTCGTCCGTCGTCGTGGTCGTCGTCGTCGTCGTCGTTTGTGATCGTCGTCGTCGTTGTCGACTTCGCTGCCCTCGCCGTCGACGTCGCTGCCCTAGGCCGCCTCGGGCCCAGAACTCCGATGTCTCTTTCTTTCTGTAAGCGTTTCGCTAGAGGGTGCGAGTAGAGGTACAACAAAAGGCCACGGAAGAGTCTCACAGGGGGTTGTTGAACCTCAGACCGCCCGGTCCGAGAGCCGTTTCGCCTGAGACTTCCTCAAATTGTATACAACAGTCGTGGTTTTGTGTCAATCTTGGCTGCATGTTTGGTCTGGACGGCTAAGGTCCCTTATAAACATCAATACGGTGCACATGGCCGTCTGTCTCCTAGGAGTTCTTGGGAACACATACCAAGGAATGCACGCTTTCACTAGCAGGCCTTCTCCTGGACCCGCCGTTCCACCTGTGCTGCTGTTAGGGTGCTTTGCTGGAGTAATGTTTTGAGTGTGTGTTTCAGGGCGGGGGTCCCCAGAGCTCTGGACCACTTCCTCCCAGCTGACCAGTTTTTCGTCCTGGATAGTTCTTTGGCGGTCCAGGGGCCCGGCGAGGGCTCCAGGTCCAGATGGCAGTCTCTTTTCTTGTGCTTTAATCACTCAAGAAACTTGAAGCATGAAAATAAAAAAAACAGAAGCGTTGGAGTTCTGTGGGTTGGGGCGAGTGGTCTTCCATGGCGCACCCTCCCCGACAGCGCTTCACGACGGCGGTGTTCGCCCCAAAGTACAGGGACGCGGCGGAGCGCATGGCGACCAGCCGCAAGGCCGCACGGGGACGCGTGGGTCTTCTGGCCGTCGCCGTCGATCCCGTCGTTTCGGTTCTCGCAGGGAAGGAGGCGGAGGAGGAGGCGGAGGAGGAGGCGGAGGAGGAGGAGGAGGAGGAGGAGGAGGAGGGTCGAGGTCGACTGGTCGGACCGGGCATTCCAGCAGCCCGTGCGCCGTCATGAAAGGGTAGAGGGAGGAGGGAGGAGGGAGGAGAAGAGGAGGGAGGAGGGAGGAGGGGAGGAGGGGAGGATGGAGGAGGGAGGAGGGAGGGGAGGAGTGAGTAACATGAGGAGGGGAGGAGGAGGTGGAGGAGGAGGAGGAGGAGCAGGAGGAGGAGGATGGTATAGGTCGATTGGTCGGACTCGGCATTGCAGCAGCCTGGGCGCCGTCATGAAAGGGTACAGGGAGGAGAGAGGAGGGAGGAGGGAGGAGGGAGGGAGGAGGGAGGAGGAGAAGGGAGGAGGGAGGATGGTTGAGGGAGGATGGAGGAGGGAGGATGGAGGAGGGAGGAGGGGAGGAGGTAGGATGGAGTAAGAGGAAGAGGAGGAGAGGAGGAGGAGAGGAGGAGGAGGAGAGGAGGAGGAGGAGGAGGAGCAAGCCCTTGAGGTCCCCCCCCCATGCGGCCGCCCAGCAGGCCCCGGGGCTGTCTGGGTCGTTGGCCCCCCCGGGGGCCGTCTCTCTGGCGGCCCTCGATTGGCGGCCCGTGCAGCGCCCCTGGGCGGCCCCAAGGACGGCGACGCCACGACGTCGTCGTCGCCGTCGTCGTCGTCGTCGTCGTCGTCGTCGTCGTCGTCGTCGTCGTCGTCAGAGTGAGGGGCCCGAACGGTCATTCACTGTCCCTGGGTGCGTGGCTGAAGTGGGGATCCACAGCGAGGATTCTCGTGGTTGTTTTGTTGTTTTGTTGTTTTGTTGCGTCGTCCCCCCCCCCGCTCCGCGACCCGCCCGCGACCCACCCGCGACCCACCCGCGACCCACCCCGCGACCCACTCACCCGCGACCCACCCCGCGACCCACCCGCGCGACCCACCCGCGCGACCCACCCACGACCCACCCCGCGACCCACCCGCGACCTGCGACCCACCCGCGACCCATCCCGCGACCCACCCGCGACCCACCCGCGACCCACCCCGCGCTCGCCCCCTCACTCTTATCCGCAATTGCGGGGTGCTACGTAGTCGTTGTCGTCGTCACGCTGGGGTGTGGTTTGCGATCGGTGCTTGCAGCGTTGGGGCTTGGGGGTCTCGGCGCCGAAATCCAAACCCCACCCTCGCTGATCGACGATTCCGAGCACTCGATGCGCGGCGGGGGTAGGGTTCGGACGTCGCCACCTGTGCAGTGGGTGTGGTTGCGCCAGGGTGTAGTTTTCGATCGGCGCCGCTGGGGCTGAGCGGGCCACCGCGTTGCGCCAAAGGTTTGATGAGCCCTGGTTGGGGCTCGGCAGAGATCGCTCTCGAGGTCCTCGCCAGCTTTCCCAGGCGCGGGTTGCAAGCCACACGCTCTGCAAAGCACACCCTTCGGAGTCGCCAACCAGAGACGGCGAGGCACCTTCCAGGACCCCGTTTCGCAGGGGCAGCGCTAGAGGGGGGATCGAAGCTCGAGGATTGAGGCTCGAGGATCGAGAATCGAGCATTGAGGATTGAGACTCGAGGCTCGAGGATCGAGGCTCAAGTTTCGAGGCTTGAGGCTCTCAGGGACAACGTTAGGGGGATTAGGCTCAGGGGGAACGCCCCGACACCCGATCGCCCATTCATCGCCGCTGTTTGGGGTCTCGAAGTTTTCGGGGTTCGAGATGTTCACCCGTTTCGGTGGGTCCTCGGTGGTTGTCTACCCTCGGGTTCTGATGTTGAAAGTTTCTTCTGAGCAGGCCACGGCGGGAACCTGGAACCGAAGAGGTGCGTCGGCAAACTTTCGAGGAGGCGAGCGCCGGGAACATGGCGGGCCCCTGGGAGGTTTTCCTGGCTGACTGGGGGGGCATCGAGTCCACGGTCCCGTTTGAAGACTGGTTCCCGACGCAGCGTTTCCCGCGCGTTCAGCAGCGGCCAGGTGCAAGTTATGCAGTGCGGCCGATAGACGACTGCACTGCTTCTGGGCTGAATCCAGCAGCGGCAGAGAAAATGAAGGTCGCGAGACTTCCAGTGCCCATGGAAGTCTGCAGCTATATAGTACGCTCATTCAGAGAGCGGGGCGAAGACGGGGCACCCATGGTGGCGAAAGGTGATCACAAGAATGCTTACCGCCAGTGAGCTGTGAGGCCGGACCACCAGCCGTTCCTGGTTGCCCTAGTCTGGAGCGACATTGTAGGACCAAGCGGGGGGTTCTACGCGCTTGTACTAAAAAGCGCTCCCGTTCGGGGCCCTGGCCGCAGCTTGCGGATGCGGGCGCGCGGCTAGGAGCGCGTGCCACATTCTGCAGCGTTTGTTTTCGGTTCCACAGTCGGCCTATGTGGACGACTTCATGCGGGGCGCCGCCTCTGGGCAGCGCTGCTTCATGGAAGTGCATAGCATGCTGGGCATCCCTCTGAGGGATGAAAAGAACCAGCGGCCAGCCGCGCGACTGGGAAGTCCTCGGCATGGAGAAAGCAGCAACGTCGCAGTGGGCCGCGCTGCGCCTCGCGGACTCGAGGCGCGGCGCCCTGCAGTCAGCAGTAGACGGTGCTCTCAGAGCGCGCGCGCTCAGTGCCAGGGGCGCTCAGCGGCTTGGCGGACAATTAGGTTTTGCGAGCGCGGGCCTCTTCGGGCGCGTGGGGCGCGCGCGCGCCAATCGTGTCCCGCCACAGGGGCGGGCGGGGCCCGGCCCTGCAGCGCGCCCTGGAATGGCGGAGCGCGCTCCTGCAGTTCCCGCTCCATTATTACCGAGACCGCGCCTGCGACGATCACCGGCGCGCGATGGCTTGGGTGGGCGGGTCGTGGGACATGGCTGCCGCCACGGGGGGCGTCGGTGCCGCGCTTTTCGTGCGCGGCAGCGGGCGGTGGAGCATGTCCGCCCGCATGCCGCATGCGCTCTGCCGCGACTTTACGCAGCGCGGAAAGAGCAGCGAAACACGCAGTCGGAGCTCTTGGCGATCCTGATGCTGCTCTCATCAAAACCGGAGGAAATGTGCGGGGCATTTCTGGAGATCGGGGAGGACAACACTGAGGCATTGTACAATGCACTCGCGGGATCTGCGGCCGACGACCAGAGTGGGGAGCTCGTGGCGGCGATCTGGCTGATTGCGGCCGCGCTGCGCGTCGGCATCTGGACAGGCTGCGCCCCGTCGCAGTCCAATTGGTTGCGCCGCCCCGCTTTCGCGCCCCAACGAAGCCCCCAAGCAAGAGGAGGCTGCGCAGCTTTCGCGCGAATTTCAACTCGTGCAAGCAGAGCCTGTCCCGCCGGCCAGCGCGCGCGCCGCGCCCGCTGCCTGGGCGGCCGCAGTGCAAGCGGCGCGGGCGCCCGGCCAATTCAAAGAGCGGGCGGCCCATGCGCGAGTGGCCGCGCAATTTGGCGTCGCAGCCGTGGACAGCAGTACTGTGCAGGCTTTGCTCGAACGTGTTAGTTACGCCGCGCAAAACGCTGAGGCCACCCTCGGGCGGGCGCAGTTGCGACGCAAGCAAGGGGGTCAACGGCGCAGCAACCGCCCGCCATGCGGATTTCACGCGAGTCTTGTGCGAAGCGTTTCGCCAGCTGTGCCCGGGGCAACGGCGCGCGACAATCGCGCTCGCGGCCGGGGCCGCTCAAGGGGGCGGCGCGCAGCAAAGCAGCGCTGCGAGCAGGTGACGTAACCGCCGATTTCTTCGAAGTGCGTGGCGCGGCGACACCAGGCGCCAGGGGCGAGTCTGCGCTGGCGAAATCGGCTTCCTCGCGTGGTAGAAGGAAACAGGCCGTGGACACGCGCGCGCCATCGTCGCTGTCTCCGCCCAACCGAAGCGAAGTAAAGAGCCGAGTGGTCAGCGCCGATCCCAAGGGCTGGACGGGGTGGCGGCTCTCGCCGTCGCGCCTGGGCGTAAGCTGACCGCGCAACCCTCGCGGAAGCCGACCGCGCTCTGGTTGAGGTATCTAGAAGCTTCGCGGGCGCCGACCAACAGAGTCGGGAATGGGCGACATGGGGCGCCCGTTTTCCGCCGGCCTGACGAGCGCCTGGGTTTCCCCGCGCCGCCCCGATCGGCAACTGGCGTGAGCTGTGGCCCCGAATGACGGCGCTGCCGGGAATTGGCCTCTTGTCGCCCTTGGGCTTTCTGGATGCGGTGCCGGCGGAATGCGCGCGAAGGCGCCGTTTCCCCGAACTGCGACCGCCGACCAAAAGTGTCGCCGGCCAGCGGTGTCGGAGAGGTGCGTTCGCTCCCCTTTGCTGGGCCGAGAGCGGCCGTCGGCTGGGGGCGACGCGCGGCGCCCGCCTTTCCATTGGGCCCCGGGCGCTTTGGCAGCGCCGAATTCGCCCGCCCACGCCGAAAAATACAAAACAACGCTCGTTCGGGGCCCGAGGTGACGGCGCGACTGGACGTTGGGGGGGCCCTCTGGTACTCCGCCAGGGTGCATCGACAGTTGCGTAGGTGGAAGGCGCGCGAGCGCCGGATATCTCAAACAAAATGCGCGCACCGACCATGGGTGTCGCCGGCCAAAGGCGTCGGAGAGGCGCGCTCGCTCCCCTTGCCGAGCCGAGAGCGGTCGTCGGGCAAGGGGAATTATTTGCAGCGCCCACTTCCCGCCTTGCCAGTGGCCCCTCTTTGTCGGGAGGCAGTAGTATTAGTAGTAGTCGTAGTAGTAGTGGTAGTAGTAGTAGTAGTAGTAGTAGTAGTAGTAGTAGTAGTAGTAGTAGTAGTAGTCGTAGTAGTAGTAGTAGTA
>CAUYUJ010020975.1:0-115000 GCA_963575745.1 Prorocentrum cordatum | reverse complement strand
GGACCTTGGGCTAGATCCCAAGATGAGTACGCTCTATTATAGACGCTTCGCGTAGCCCCACCAGCCCATCCAGAAACGATTCCCAGGCGAGTTGCCCTGATCAGGGATGTGGAGAAGCATGCAGTGGAATAAAGGGCTGGGGAAGCCGTCGTACCCCAAGAGTGGGAGGATGGAGGAGTCATCGGATGATGATGATGATGATGATGATGATGATGATGATGATGATGATGATGATGATGCTGATGCTGATGATGATGATGATGATGATGATGATGATGATGATGATGATGATGATGATGCTGATGATGATGATGATGATATGATGATGATGATGATGCTGCTGCTGATGATGATGATGCATGATGATGATGATGATGATGATGATGATGATGATGATGATGATGATGAGGAGGATGAGATGAGAGGGAGGAGGAGGAGGAGGGGAAGGGGGAAAGGAGCCCCTCGGAGGGCGAGCTCCAGAGGTCTCCCCTCGAGTCGCTCCGGATGTCTCTTGAGAGCTTTTTGAAGTCCTTTTGCGGCATCTGGGGGGCCTTTTGGCGGTTCTGGGGGCCTCTTGGAGCTTCTTTGGTGCCTTGCGGGAGCCTCTTGGGGTCTCTTGGGAGCCTCTTGGGGACCTCTTGGCACGTTTGGGAGCCTTGGGGGCTATCTTAGGGTCATCTTGGAGGAGCTCGATCAAAGGAGGGGGATATTCAATTCTTCACGCTTCGCACATCCCCACCAGCCCATTCAGAAACCCTGCTCTTCAGAGCTGACGGGAAAAGCGAAGAGACACATCTAGGGAAACAAAGCGAGCAAGGGTGTGGTCTAGGAAGGCCTCGTCGGGCCATCCGTAGGTGCCGCGTGGGGGCGAGGGGAAGAGGTGGAGGAGGAGGAGGATGAGGACGAGGAGGACGAGGACGGATGAGGACGAGGACGAGAAGGACGAGGACTAGGACGAGGACAACGCGGACGAGGACTCATGAAACCATCTAGAGATATTATTGCGGCTGCTGCTGCTGCTGCTGGTGCTCTCTGGAAGTTTCGGGGGCCCTCTTAGAATCCTCTTGGTAACCCAGGAAGGCTTCTTGGTATCATCTTTGAGGCCATCGATTACAGGATGGGGGGGTCTCCAACTCAGCTCCCCCCTCAGGAGCCGGCAAACCGCTTCTTGGGGCTCTCTTGGAGCGCTCTTGGAGCGGTCTTGGGGCCGTTTGGAGCATCTTGGGAGCCATCGAGAGCCAGCTTGGGCTATCTGAGCCATCTTGGAGGTCATCTTGGGCTCTCTGAGGCCGCTTGGGGGCCTCTTGGGGGCCTCTCGGGTGACTCTTGGGGCCCTCTTGGGACCCTCTTGGAGCCCTCTTGGGGCTCTCTCTGGGCTCTCTTGGGAGCCCTGGAGCGCCTCTTGGGGCCATCTTCGAGGCTATCGATCAAAGGAGGAGGGTCCCGATCGAGGCCTCCCCCTCGAGGGCCACGATCCTCGTGAGGGGTGTCAAATATTGGCCCTCGCAGGGGCCGAGAAAGGACCCTCCAACCGATCGCGGCCCCTCCCGTCCAGCTCCAGGGGAGGGGGGAGGGGGAGGGGTCAAGACGCCCTCCCCGCCCGCAAGCCGTCTCGCTCACTCCCACCCGCCCTCCCAACACATACGTAGCACCCGAGCCTGACCCGAGCCGCAGCATATGCAGCAGTCGTCTTTGGATGGGCAGCTACTGGGGGCGAATCCGCCTCCGCCGCCGCCGCCGCCCGCCGCCGCCGCTGCCGCGCCGCCGCCGCCGCCGCCGCCGCCGCCGCCGCTGTCCGCCGCTGCCGCCGCCACCGCGCCGCCCGCCGCCGCCGCCGCCGCGCCGCCGCCCCCGCTGCCAAATCGCCGCCGCCGCAGCCGTTGCCGCCGCAGTCGCTGCCGCCACCACCGCCGCCGCCGCCGCCCCCGCCGCCGCCGCCCCGGCCGCCGCCACCGCCACAGCCGCCGCAGCCGCTGCCCCGCCGCCGCCGCCGCAGCCGCCGCCGCCGCCAAGTGTACATGGTGAGGGGAGGCCGCATCGGGTTCGCTGCGCATGCTCCGAATTTGGAGATGGAGACAGAGTTTGTTTGTATTGTTTTTACCAGGGATGGTGGGGGCAGAGTGTATTTTGCATGGTTTTTTTTAAAGGGATGGTGTGGGGGGGCCCTCATGGACTCGGGTTGGCTCCCAGTCGCCTGGGGGAGGGGGTGTATATTCATAGGGAGCAGTGATACCCCCCCCGACGGGGAAGAGGGTTCTTGGAGGAGGAAAGAACGACATCGTTAGACCACCTGCGCCCAGAGGGCTGGTGGGATTAGGCCCCCCCCCCCTCCCCAGGAGGCCAGACCTGGCCCAACACCCCTGGCACATCAATACAGTCGGGGCGCTGAAGAAGGAACCCTTCTCGTTGGCGAGGGGCTCGGTGTTCCTCGTTTGTTCTGCAGTTTGCTTCGGGTTTTCCTTAGGGTTTCGATGGAACATCGAAGTTTACCTTGTGGGAAAAGGGGCCTCGTTCCTTATTTAGGTTTCCTTAGGTCAAGGCCCCGACTGTAGTCTGTGCTGCCCCGCCGAGGCCCTCTTGGATGCACTGGCGCCTCGCTCCCCCGCCCCCGCCCAGGCCCAGGGCAGGAGGAATGGAACATGAAGCGCCCTAAGTCACTCACGCCTCAAATAGGAGAACGAAAAGTGGCATACACATAACACCTCGGAGGTCCGCGCGGATTTCTCGGATCGGCACTGGGCCCGCCCCCGTCCAGGCCCAGGGAGGGAGGAATGGAACATGAAGCGCCCTAAGTCCCTGGCATCGCTCGGACGTGTGCACTTCTTCACGGCGAGGGCCATCGAGGAGCATCCCTGATCATGTGGCGGAAAAGCCACGCACGAGACCGAACAAAAAACGGGGAGCGGACGTCCGAGCGATGGCCAGAGTCACTCACGCTTTAGAATGGGGGAGCGAGAGGTGACATAAACAGAACACCTCGGAGGTCCGCGCGGATTTCTCGGATCGGCACTGGGCCCCCGCCCCCGTCCAGGCCCAGGGAAGGAGGCATGGAACAGGAAGCGCCCTGGGTCCCTGGCATCGCTCGGACGTGTGCCTTTTTTCCCGGCGAGGGCCATCGAGGAGCATCCTTGATCACTCGGCGGAAAAACCACGCACGAAACCCAAAAAGAACACACAGGGAACGGACGTCCGAGCGATGGCCAGAGTCACTCACGCTTTGAAATGGGGGAACGAGAAGTGACATCAACATAACAACTCGGAGGTTTGCGCGGATTTCTCGGATCGGCGTTGGGCCCCCCCCGGCGGCGCCTCCAGCGCCGATCCGAGAAATCCGCGCGGACCTCTGAGTTTTTATTTTTATGTGATTTTTTGAAAGGGCTGGTGGGACACAGCTTCGCGGGGGGGGTGGGCCTGCGCTGGCAAACGTGGCCTAGCATCTGGAGCTGGGTATGTTCATAGCGGAAGGAGTTGGAGCAGGATGCGGGAGGAGGCTGCGGAGGAGGGAGGAAGATGAGGAGACCAGCGAACACCCAAGATTCATCAATGGCACTGCATTGCAATGAAGCCTCTCTCCAAGTTCCTTTTTTGCAGGCCCCAAGAAGGGTTGATTTTCATTGAGGGAAGTGCCCCGTTGGAAGACAACCGTTTGGAAACCGTGAACTGTGCCAGAACACCATTTCTGGGACTTCAGCGCCGCGAGTCACCGTTACTATTGCGTCTTGGCGATCCTGAGTCGTCCCAGAACACCATCCATGGGATTTCAACACTGCGAATCAACGTAACTGCTGCGCCCTGACAGTCTGACATCGTGCCAAAACAGCACTTCTTGGACGTTAGCCATGTGAGCCCTTGAAACTGCTGTAAACTCTTAAAACGAATGTGCGCGGCGCTACGGCGAGAGCCACTTGTTGAAAAGGAGCCGTCCTTCATCCGTGAAGCTCTTGCGACTTTTTAAAGACGAATGGGCGCGGCGCTACGGCGAGAGCCACATTTTGAAAAGGATCCGCCTTCGATCCGTGAAACTCTTGCGACTTTTTAGACGAATATGCGCGGCGCTATGGTGATAGACACATCTTGAGAAGGAACCGCCCTGCATCCGAATGTGCGCGGCGCTTAGGCGAGAGCCACATTTTGAAGACCGCCCGCCCTCCGTCCGTGAAACCCTTGCGACTTACAAGATCGTATGTGCTTAGCGCTGAGGCGAGAGCCACATTTTGAGAACTGTCCGCCTTTCACTCGTGAAACTCTCGCAGCATTCCAGCTGAATTATCAATGATGGTGCGGAAGTCTCTGGCGAAACGCCCGGCCCGCCCGACCGACACGCCTCGGGGTGCGACAGGGCGGGGTTTTACCCAGAGGGCAAATGGCTTGATGATGACGATGATGATGGTGATGATCATGGGCATGTTGATCATGATGATCATGACGAGCATGTTTACGATAATAGTGCTGCTGCTACTTCTGATGATGACGACGATGATGATGATGCCGATGATGGTGGTGGTGCTGATGATGACGGTGGCGACGACGATGTTGATGATGCTGATGATGATGATCGTGTTGTTGATGTTGATGCTGATTGTGATGCTGACGTTGATGGTGCTGATGATGATGACATCGATGGTGCTGATGATGATGACATCGATGGTGATAATGATGCTGCTGCTACAAACGAGGATGCTGATGATGCTGATGGTGGTGATGTGTATGGTGATGATGACGATGATGACGATGACGATGATGATGATGATGATGATGATGATGATGATGATGATGATGATGATGATGATGATGCTGCTGCCGATGATGATGATGATGATGATGATGATGATGATGATGATGATGATGATGATGATGATGATGATGATGATGATGATGATGATGATGATGATGATGATGAAGAAGATGGTAATGTTGACGAAGTGACGACGACGGCGACGACGTCCTGGCCCAGCGGCGAGCGGGGGCAGGTCGCCGCCTGCGGCAGGGGCGGCCTCTGGGAGGCCGCGCTGGGCGCGCTGGCCAGGACGGGCGCCAGCTCCTCCTCCTCCTCCTCCTCCTCCCTCCTCCTCCTCCTCCTCCCTCGTCCTCCTCCTCCTCCTCCTCCTCCTCCTCCTCCTCCTCCCCTTCCTCTCCCTCCCCTTCCTCCTCCTCCTCCCCTTCCTCCTCCTCCCTCCCCTCCTCCTCCTCCTCCTCCTCCTCCTCCTCCTCCTCCTCCTCCTCCTCCTCCTCCTCCTCCTCCTCCTCTTTCTCCTCTCTCTTCTCCTCCTCCTCCTCCTCCTCCTTCTCCTCCTCCTCCTCCTCTTTCTCCTCCTCCTCCTCCCTCCTCCTCCCCCTCGGGCGTCGGGAGTTGCGTAGTACAGGGGCACTGGACGGGGGAGCGATACGTGAGGGGACGAAGCAGGGTACACCTTGTGTGCCCTAGAGGGGCACTTAAGGGCCCCCCCTCCCCCTGCGGCCCCAGAGCGGGTACGAAAGGTGCACGTCTCTTCGCCCCCCTGTTACCACGGCCCCCCCCCCTTCTAAGCAACCCCAAAGGGGGGTTGGGGCGCAGGCGGGCGATGGAGACTGCTGTTTGTAAGGGTTCGGCGATGACCCAGGTTATCGGGCCCGCGCGCCCCGCCGCCCCGCGGATAACCTGACCTTGTCAGTTGCGCGCAGGTCCGCAGGGCGTGATCGGTACTGGTGCGCTCGGGCATACGTCGGGCTGCCCAAAGCGAAAAGGTTAGGTGATCCTCTGGCATCTCCTCCCCCCTCACCAGAAGGGCGTTGCGTAATGGGGGGGCGATGGATGGGGTGGCGGTGAAGCAGGGTGAGCAAGGTGCACCTTTTGTGCTCGAGGCGGGCCCCAGGGGGGCCCCCTGGGGTCCAAAAGGGGCACGAAAAGGCACACGTTTGTCCCCCCATTCATCGCACCCACATTCAGCAGTGCCCGAGCAAGACAACCCGTGCTACTGCCGAGCCATGAAGTGAAGCACGACCTCCTGGCCGACGACAGCGGCAAGCTTTCGGTGCGCCACGCGGATTTCTTGTATCGGCGCTGGAGCCCCCTTGGCGGCGCCTCCGGCGCCGCCCTTCGCGCCCGCTGGGGCGCTCCGCGCGCCAGGGGGTGGGTCCAGTGCGGATCCAAGGAGTCCGCGCGGACTCCCAAGAGTTTCTGTTTGTGCATTCGTTTTTTTTCCTCTAGGTTCTAGATGGTGAGGGTATTTTCCGTCGAGCGGACGCTGTCCAGGGAGGGGGGAGAAGGGAGGGCCGAGGAGGAAGCAAAGAGGTAGAGGGACGGCCCGACGCTTCAAGGGCCCCCGAGCGCTGGAGGAGGGCCAAAACGTCCGCGGCCTCCGACACAGGCGCCACGACCGACCGTCCGGCCGCCGCTGGAATTGCAGTCGCCGCCCGCGCCGTGATGGTGATGGTGATGGTGATGGTGGTGGATATGATGTTAGTGGTGTTGATGGTGATGATGGCGATGATGATGGTGATGATGGTGTTGGTGGTGATGATGGTGATGATGATGGTGATGATGATGATGATGGTGGTGATGATGATGATGATGTTGTTGGTGGTGGTGGTGGTGATGGCGATGATGATAGTGATGGTGATGGTGATGGTGGTGATGATGGTGATGATGATGATGATTATTATGATGATGATGATGATGATGATGATGATGATGATGATGATAATGATGATGGTGACGATGATGATGAAGATGATGATGGTGATGCTGATGCTGATGATGATGATGATGATGATGATGATGATGGTGATTGTGATGGTGATGGTGGTGATGATGGTGATGATGATGATGATGATGAGGGCTGGTGTTCGATGAGGGCGATGATGATCATGATGATGGTAGTATGAATAGTGGTGTTGGTGGTGATGATGACGGTGAGGATCATGAACAGGAGGAGGGAGGAGGAGTTGCATGAGGAGGGGGAGGAGGACGATGATTTGGACAAGGAGGAGGAAGGGACAAGGCAAGGCTGAGGATGAAGCCTGTGGATAAGCTGGGGAGGGACGCTTTCCCGTCTTCTGTCTCGCGTTTGCCCCCTTATCGTCGAACTCGACCGTGAACGCCCTGGGCCCTGGCATGGTAGGCCAGCAGAATCTCGGAGAAGCCCTAGTCAATCTTTCCACCACTTCCAGATCTGACGTCGCGCATGGCATTGGCGGGTGAGCGACGTCTGCGACCAGCAGCAGCAACGGCGCCGAAGCCACGCGCAGCACGGCAGACAACCGCGGCGACCGACAGCAGCACCACGGCGAGCGCCGCAGCGAGGGCCGCGACGGCGACCAGCGGCCGCCTCCTGCAGCAGCGCCGCGGCGACTGCCACGACGACGACGACCGACGCTGCCCGCCCGCTGCCCGCCTCCCGCCTCCACTCCTTCTCCTCGTCCTCGGGCGATCGCAAACATGGATCAAGGGGGCGTGGATTAGCGACGGGTCCCGTTTCCATGGGAAATCGCGGATTTCGGCCGCCGAACGAGGCGGCACCGGCCGCATTTTGGGGAGGGCACCTCCCCCGATCCATGGAGTTGGCGACCGCGCGCCTAATCCATGGATCGCTAATCCATGTCTGCGTGCGTGCCCCCGACGTCCTCCGCCTCCCACCAGCCGCGCAGTGAAAGGGCACCCGGCTCGGCCTCCGAGAGGGCCCTGTGGGCTTCCCAGGGGGGCGGCCTTCAACCCGGACCGTTCGTGGAGTCGGTGTGGCGAGTGGGATGGGCGCTCACGAGCCTGAGCCTGGGGGATCTTTGTCCGAAAGCGGGACAGACGCTAGGGTCGCGGATGCAGGAGGAGGAGGAAGAGGAAGACTAGGGGGAGGGGTAGGAGGAGGTGGAGGAGAAGGATGAGGGGGAGCAGGTGGAGGAACGAGGTGGAGGAGGAGGAGGAGGAGGAAGAGGAGGAGGAGGAGGCGGCGGATCAGCACAAGGCGGTGCAGGAAAATACCGGAGAGGACCAGATGAGGACAGAGGAGCATACTGAGGCGGGAGCAGCAGCAGGAGGAGCAGGGAGGAGATGGAGGGCGAGGAGGAGATGGATGAGGTCTTGGGGCGCGGTGAAAGGTCAAAACCCCCGCAGCGGCGTACGGTAGGTTCGTGTCGTGTCGACCAGCGTCGACCCCGCCGCCGGCGCTCAACGTTGAACGACGGCGGCGGCCCAGAATCGGTCGATGTTGAACGATCGGACTTTGCGGAAACGGCCGATCGTTCAAGGCTTAACGATCTCCGCGGTCTCAGGAACCACCGCCCTGGTCGACACGACACGAACTTGCCGTACCCAGGATGCGCGAGCGCGGCGAGCGCGTGGACATCGTCGCGTACGGCGCCCTCATCGCCGCCTGCGGGCGAGCGCGGCAGTGGCGCGGGCCCCCCCATCAAGCGGCGCTGCGGCCCCCCCTACCGATGTTGATTCGCCGCCGCCATGTCTCTCGCTCTCTTTCGCTCGCTCGCTCTATCGCTCTATCGCTCTCTGTTCGTTGGTTGGGTTTTGTTGGGTTTTTGTATGTTGTGTGTTCGTTACGTCTCTCTTTATCTATTCCTCTAACCTCTGACAAGTCAGCTCTCGCTCCCTCTCTCTCTCTCTCGCTTGCTCACTCGCTCGCTCCCTCCCTATCTCTCTCTCTCTCTTCCTGTCTCTCTTTCTCTCTCTCTCTCTCTCTCCCTGTCTCTTTCTCTCTCCTTCGCTCTCGCTGCCTTTATCTATGGTTGGTCCCACCAAGATCGTATATATTTATTGTTTCTGTCGCTGCTCTCTCTCTCTCTCTCTCTTTCTCTCTCTCTCTCTCACACTCTTTCTATCACTCTCTCTCTCTCTCTTTCTTTCTCTCCCGCTATTTATATGTATATCTCGCTTTCTCTCTCTCTCTCTGACACTCCCTTCTCTCTCTCTCTCTCCTCCTCCTCCTCCTCCTCCTCCTCCTCCTCCTCCGCCTCCACCTCGTCCTCGTCCTCGTCCTCCTCCTCTTCCTCCTCCTGGCGCCATTGGTGCAAGGACACGATGTGTATGTTTTCTGGGTTTGGGAGGCAAGGACACGTTGTACATCTGTGTTTTTGTTTTTTTTGTGTTGCAGGCCCCAATGCTCGCACGGGCCTCCCTCTCAGCACCTTTCGCCGCGCCTTTCAGCTTAAACACACATACGCAGTGTTTGGCCCTTTCGGTACAAGGAAGCTCTGTGTATACTTGTGTGTGTGTTTGTCTGGGGGGCAAGGAACAGGGGGGGGGCAATGCTCGCCGCGGCCTCCCTCCCAGCACTTCTCTCTGAGCATCAGAAACCAACACACAAAACCATACCAAACATACACAGTGTTTCCTTGCACCGAGAGCGCAAGCCACTGTGCATTTTAGTGCTGTTTGGTCTTGGCGGCGAGGGGAAGGGTGCTGGGAGGGGGGCAGTGCGAGCATTGGGGCCTGCACAACCACACCACAACAAAACAACACAGTGTTTCCTGACTTCCCCCACCATAAAAAAACAACCCACGCAAACATACACAGCGATTCCTTGCACCGAGGGCGCCAGGAGGAGGTAGAGGAAGTGGAGGAGGCGGAGGCGGAGGAGGAGGAGGAGGAGAGGGTGCGAAGAGAGACCAAACATTAAAGAGAGAGAGAGAGAGAGCTGGATCGTGGATCTGCTTCATTCTATGTAGATGCTAATTCCATTCCAATGAGAATCCAATTGGGCACAGCCTGACCTGTGATCTGTTCACTTCCAGTCATATTCCAATTCGATTCCAATTGGAATCCAATTGGACTCAGCTGGATCTGGGACGTGCTCCATTCCAGCCAGTTTTGAATTCTCGATCCCAGTAGGGACCCATTTGGAATCAGCTGGATCTGGGACCTGCTTCAGTCCAATTCGATTCGAATCAGATCACAACAGGAATCCACTAGGAATCAGCTGGATTTGGGATCTGCCGAATTCGAATTCGAGCTTAACTCGATTCCTATATGAATCTCATTTGAATCAGCTGTATCTGGGATCTGCGCAATTCCACTAAAACTCTATTTCAATTCTAAGAGGAATCACATTGGAATCAGCCGGATCTGGGATCTATCCAATTCCAATTATATTATATTTAGATTTCAATTGAATCCTAATTCGAATCAGCTGGATCTGTTATCTGCTCAATTTCAATCATATTTCAACTCGATCCCAATAGAATTCCACTTGGACTCAGCGGATCTGCGATGTGCTCCATTCAATTTAGTTTTTGATTAGATCCCAGCAGGAATCCATTTGTAATCAGCTGGATCTGGGACCTGCTCCATTTCAATTCGATTCGAATCATATTCCAACCGGAATCCAATTGGAATCAGCTGGATCTGGGATCTGCTGCATTCCAATTAAATTCTAGTAGGAATGAATTTTGTATCAGCTTGACCTGTGACCTGCTCCATTATAGTTAGATTCGAACTAGATCCCCTCACTATCCATTTGGAATCAACCGGACATGTAATCTGCTCCATTCCAATTAGATGTCATTCAGATGCCAATCGGAATCTAATTGAAACGGGCTGGATATGGGCGTTGGTGTTCTCAGATTGCTGATTCGGTCGATTGTGTGTTCAGATTGTCGATCCTGCCGTTTGCAGGCGCTGGCCTTTTCAGTCAACGAGGCAATATTTAAACAAAGCTCTCTCCTGCAGAGGAATGAGGTTGATTCAAAAGACCGAATGCGTCTGTACATCGACGATTCTCCTTTTCTGGCCCTCCGTCTTCCCCAGGGGAGGAGGAAGTGGAGGGTGGAGGAGGAGGCAGGAGCGAGGAGTGAGGGATGAGGACGAGGAGGGGTGGAGGACGAGGCGGAGGAGAAGGAGGAGGAGGAAGAGGAGGAGGAAGAGGAGGAGGAGGAAGAGGAGCAGGAAGATGAGGAGGAGGACGAGGAGGAAGAGTAGGAGGAGGACGAGGGAGGGAGGGAGACGAGGGAGGAGGGCAAACGGTGGAGGGAAGGAAACGAGTTGAGTGCGGACAGCAGAGGATGGAAGGGCGGAGGGGGTGAGGGGAGGGGGAAAGGCGGCACATGGGCAGGGCGGGTGGACGGGCAGTGACGCAGGAGACCGCCTGGACCTCGGGCCGACCGATCCGACCAGGGGATGCCCGATGCATCCCTGGCTTCCCGCTGCATTATGGAGCCCTCGGGGCCTCGTGGGGGGCCCTCCTCTCCCTCCCTCCTCCTTCGCCTCGGCCTCCTTCCCGTGCCTCCTTCTCCTCCTCGTCCTCCCTCCTCCGCCTGCTCCTTCCTCTCGGTTTCCCCCTCCCTCTGCCTTCTCCTCCTTTTCCTCCTCCTCTTCCTCCTCCTCCTCCTCCTCCTCGCGCTCCTCCTCCACCTCCCCCGCCTCCTCCTCCTCCTCCGCCTCCTCCTCTTCTTCTTCCTCCTCCTCCACCTCCTCCGCCTCCTCCTCTTCTTCTTCTTCTTCTTCTTCTTCTTCTTCCTCCTCCTCCTCCTCCTCCTCCTCCTCCTCCTCCCTCCTCTTTGTTCCCCCCTGTCTGCGCTCCCGCCCGCAGGTGGGCCCGCTCGCTGGCGCTCCTCGGGGAGGCGGGCCGCCGCGGGCTGCGGCGGCACGTGACGACGTACGGCGCGGCGATCAGCGCGTGCGAGAAGGGACCGCCTCCCCGCCCGCGGGCAGAGGGGGGGAGGGGGAGGCGGGCAATAGTTAGATCCACATCCAGTGCGTCTTGGAGTCTTGGGCTCTCTTGCCCAGAAACCGTAGACGCACTGGATATGGATAAACATCTGGCCCCAAGAGGCTTGATTTTATCCATATCCAGTGCGCCTCGGCGTTGCGGCACCTCTTCCCGAAAAGTCCAAGACGCTCTGGATATGGATATAAGTACTGCCCGCAGGGGAGGCGGAGGGAGAGTCGAATGGGGGAGGGCAGGAGAAATACTACGAATACGAATCATAATAGTAATCATAAGAAGAGGAGCAATAAGAAGACGAGGAGGGGGAGGAGGGGGAGGGTAGGAGGATGATGAGGAGGAGGACGAGGAGGCATAATCATAAGAAGGCGTACCAATACTGATACTGACAAGAGGAATGCGATGAATCATACTACGAAAGACACATAACACTTACAGCAAGACGAACCATAATACGACGAACACGAACACCAATACTAATATTACTGGCATCACGACGGGCACACCTAATACTAATGATACGAAGAATAATATAAACACACGAACGAGCAATTCATAGGAATCGCAATGCTCACACTAAGAAACACACTACTAATAAGACTAATGATACGTCGAGAAGAAGACGACCAATACTAATACTATTAGGAGGATGAGGAGGAAGATATGGAGGAGGAGGAGATGGAGATGGAGGAGGAGTGGAGGAGGAGGAGGAGGAGGATGTGGAGGAGGAGGGGGAGAAGGGGGAGGGACGCCTCCCCGCCCACGGGCAGAGGAGGAGAGGAGGGGCGGGAGGGGGATGGGATTCTAGGGGGGGGGAGGGAGAGCTGGTCGACACACAGAAGCGACCCAAACATACACTCCCCCTCCTCCTCCTCCTCCTCTTCGTCGTCCTCCTCCTCCTCTTCGTCGTCCTCCTCCTCCTCCTCCTCCTCCTCCTCCGCCTCCCCCGCCCCACACGCGAGCGGATCTGTCTTGGGCGCCCCCGGCGGCGCCTCTGCGCCCCGCCCTTCAGTGCGCCCCGCGCGCCAGAGGGAGCGCCCCGCGCCGATCCAAGAGGGCCGCCGATCCCAGGATCCGAGGGAGCCGCCGCTGCTCCTCTCGAGGGGGGGAGGGGGGGGGCTTAGCGACCCGTCCTCCTCCTCCTCCTCCTCCTCCTCCTCCTCCTCCTCTCCTCCTCCTCCTCCCCTCTCCCCTCCCTCCCTCCCTCCCTCCCTCCCTCCCTCCCTCCCTCCCTCCTCCTCCTCCGCCTCCTCCTCCTCCTCCTCCTCCTCCTCCTCCTCCTCCTCCTCCTCCTCCTCCGCCTCGGGTCGCCTACTGCCCTGGGGGAAACCGTGCAGGGAGAGGAGCTCGGCCACTCCAGGGCCGAGGGGATGGAGGGGGGCCTGGCATCGCTCGGACGTGTGCCTTTTTCCTTCGGCGAGGACCATCGAGGTGCATCCTTGATCACTTGGCGAAAAAAAAAACACCACGCAGGAGACCGAACACCACACAGGGAGTGGACGTCCGAGCGATGGCGAGAGGGAGGGGGGGGGGAGAGGAGCTCGGCCACTCCAGGGGCGCTGCGATGGCAGCGCCTCGCGCTTTTCGCAGCCGGGGCCGCCGAGCTGGCCTCCTCCAAGGGGGGAGTGCGAGGCTCGTACCCCAGTGGCGCGGGATGCGCTTCGGCGCGCGCAGGGTGGCGGCGCGAGAGGGGGGCGGCCTCCCAAGCGAGGTGCGCGTGTGTGCGCGTGTGCGCGCGCGCGTGTGTGTGTGTGTGTGTGTGTGTGTGTGTGTGTGTGTGTGTGTGTGTGTGTGTGTGTGTGCGCGTGAGTGCGTGTGTGCGTGTGCGCGCGCGTGTGTGTGTGTGTGAGTGTGTGTGTGTGTGTGCGTGTGCGTGTGCGTGTGCGTGTGCGTGTGCGTGTGCGTGTGCGTGTGGTGGGTGTGCGTGTGCGTGTGCGTGTGCGTGTGGTGGGTGTGCGTGTGCGTGTGCGTGTGCGTGTGCGTGTGCGTGTGCGTGTGTGTGTGTGTGTGTGGGGTTTGTGAGAAGGAGTCGGCCTTCCTAGAGGGGCCCAGGAGCTGCTCAAGACGTTTGCCAGAAGCCGGGGGGCCTTTTGAGAGTATCCGTTCCTTTTGGGGATCCCGTCTGCCCTGAGGATGAGGAGGAGGAGGAGGAGGAGAGCTAGTAAGAGGTGACACCTCTCATCCCCTCTACTCTTTCCTTCCACCCCCTCCCTCAACAGCACATTCCTCACCTCCCTCCTTCCTCCCGTGCCCACGAGGTGCCTGGAGTGCTCACACATGGGGTAGGATGACCTCCGGCGCCTTCTCCTCCATTTCTTCGTCCTCCTCCTCCTCTCCTGCTGGGGGCCTCCGTCCTGGCCCGTGTTCCGAGCCGCGTCCAGCAGTGGCCACGATGGTGGCCCAGGATGTTTGAGGATGGCGACGACTGGCGACGACGCCCTGACGTTGGCGACGAGGACGAGGACGATGCTGATGGTGATGATGGTGGTGATGATGACGGCGATGCTGATGACGATTATGGCGATGGTGATGGCGATGGCGATGCTGACGGTGATTATGATGGTGATGTTGATGACGGTGAGGACTATAATGAGTATGACTACGATATGGTCATGGGTTTAATGATGTTGTTGTTGATGTGTCGGTGGTGACGGCGGTGACGACGTTGACGACGCCGACGGCGTCGACGACGACGATGATGGTGATGATGTTGATGCTGATGATGAAGAAGATGAAGACGCTGATGATGATGCTGCTGATGATGATAATGCTGATTACGATTATGATGATGCTGATGATGATATGGATGATGATGGAAGTGGTGAGGATGATTATGATGATTACGATGATCATTATTAGTATCATTCTTATCATGATGATGGTGATGATGATGCTGATGATGATGGTGATGCTGCTGCTGGTGACTATTACTATGATGACATGATGCTGGTGATGCTGACTGCGATGATGATGACGACCACGAATAGGAGTATGATGATGATTGTTATGATGTTGTTGTTGATGATGATGCTGATGATGATGATGATGCTGATGATGATGATGATGATGATGAGGGGGATGTTGATGGCGATAATGATGAAGGCGGCCACGATGTCGATGATGGCTGTGGTGGTGATGATGGTGACGGTGATGATGATGGTGATGATGTTGATGAGGATGATTAGTTGGATAGGGAGGACGAGCCGGGGGAAAAGGAGGAGGAAGGAGGGGAGTAGGAGGAGGAGGAGGAGGAGGAGGAGGAGGAGGAGGAGGAGGAGAGGGGAGGAGGGACGGAGATGGCGTGAGAGGCGCAGGAAGAGGGAGAAGGAGGATGGAAGAGGAGGAGGAGGAGGAGGAGGAGGAGGAGAACCATGGGGAGCACGAGAACCTCTCTACCCTCGCCCTGGCTGCGCTCCTCGTGCCGAGCGTGTCTGGCGCCCACCAGAGTGGAGACCCGCAGGTGTGCCCCGCAGGCACGGCGCGGGCTTTCGGCAGCCTCGCGGCGCGCTGATGCGGCCGCGACCCTGGCCGTGGCGTTCGAGGCGGAACGCCGCCGGAGATCCGTAGTCGGCCGATATCGAACCCCCCTCCTCCTCCTCCTCCTTCTCCTCCTCCTCCTCCTCCCTCCTCCTCCTCCTCCTCCTCCTCCTCCTCCTCCTCCTCCTCCTCCTCCTCCCTCCTCCTCCTCCTCCTCCTCCCCCTCCTCCCTCCTCCTCCTCCTCCTCCTCCTCCTCCTCCTCCTCCTTCCTCCTCCTCCTCCTCCTCCTCCTCCTCCTCCTCCTCCTCCTCCTCCTCCATCCTCCATCCTCCCTCCTCCTCCTCCTCCTCCTCCTCCTCCTCCTCCTCCGCCTCCTCCTCCGCCTCCTCCTCCTCCGTAGAGGCTGAACGACCTGCGCTCTGGTAGAGCCGCGACCGTTCGGGTTGGGACCTCTGGGGCAGCGCCAGGGGGGCAATCAGGCCCAGGGGGGGGACGCATCGACCCCCGATCGCCCATCTATCCCCGACAGGAGGCTCGATAGGCCACCTCGCTCAGGATCTATCGGTCGGCGAGGAGGAGGAGGAGGAGGAGGAGGAGGAGGAGGAGGAGGAGGAGGAGGAGGAGGACGAGGAGGAGGAGCAGGAGAGGGAGGCCTACTCGATGTTTCCCGCCCTGAGCCGGTCCCCCACTAGCTCACCACTCGCCAATCCACCCCAACCCAACCCGAAGGCCTCAATTTGCGCTCCATTTCCAGTGGAGGGGGGGGTCGAGGAGCATTCAAGCAGTGGCGAAGCGTCCTGGCCTGCCTGGAGGCCTACCAAACAATGTTCTAAGAACCTTTTGTGGTTCCAACGAAATGTTCTTATATCATTTCTGGTTGGTAATGTCTTGTTTTATCTCATCGGGTTTATTGTTTGGGTTCTAAGAATATTTCGTCGTAGGACTATAGGAATGTCGGGACGGCTGGTCCCTGCTCAAAATTTGCGCTCCATTTCCAGTGGAGGGGGGGCGGTCGAGGAACATTGAAAGAACACATGGAACCCGTACCCCCCCCAACCCGAAGTGCGGGTCTTCGGGTCGGGTTAGGGGTGGTCTGGTAGCTGGTCACTGACGCTGCCCTTCAGGACCATCCGCCCAGTGTCACAGCCCAGCGCCGACGTGCTCGCGACGCGAGACCGCCGCAGGGGCGCCCCCCTCCCCCGCCTCGTCCTGATGCCTGCGGCCTCCCCTCTGGCAGGGCACCACCACGGCGACGGCGGCGACGTCGGACACGTCGACGGACGACGACGTCGTCGATGCCGACGGCCACGTCGACGCCGAAGCCGTTGGCGATGGCGGCGCCGAATCCGCCGACGCCGTCGCCGTCGCCGACGCTGTTGTCGACGCCGACGCCCGGCGTCGACGGTGAGGTCGACGGCGACGCCAACTCGCCCTCCTGCTCTGGGGCCCTCTTCGGGCAGGCCTGCCGTCGGGCACTTTCGGGCAGAGGGTCGCTCCGCCGGCTCTGGCCCGCCACGCCACTCGGCGACGAGCGAGGGGGGGGGAATGAGAAGGGGCGGGCCTTCTCAGGAGGAGCAGGGGGAGGAGGAGGAGGAGGAGGAGGAGGAGGAGGAGGAGGAGGAGTCCCCAAGCCTTCTGAGAAGGTCTCCAAGCCTTCCCCGAGGACACAAAAAACACCTCCTAGAAGGCCGCGAGGGCTTCTGGGAGGTCCCGCCGCCTTCTTAGGGGGCCTTCTCTTTCTCATTTCCCCCCTCGCCCCCTCTCCTCCTCCTCCTCCTCCTCCTCCTCCTCCTCCTCCTCCTCCTCCTCCCTTCCTCCCTCCTCCCTCCCTCCCCTCCCTCCTCTCCTCCTCCTCCTCCTCCTCCTCTCCTCCTCCTCCTCTTCCTCCTCCTCCTCCTCCTCCTCCTCCTCCTCGCTCGCCGCCAAGACACGCTACCCACTTCCCCCCCCCCCGGGCGGCCATGTCCCGAGCCTCTCTCCCCGCCCCTCCCGCCCCGCGGAGCCGCGGTGCGCTGTCCGCTCGCAGGGCTCAGCGTGAAGTCGGGCACGTGCCTCTGCAGGAGGAACATTCAAGAATCGTCAAAATATAGTCTGGGCACTTTTTTTTTTCCCCCAACAGCGAAGACTGATAGGTTTCTAGTAGGGTCAAAAGAGAACATCATGACGCCCCAGGGGGGTCTGGGCGGTGGCCGGGGAGAATCCGCGGAAGTCGTTTTAAGCAAACAGTTTCACACTTCGTGGTCTTCGAGGTCCCAGAACTCCATTCCTGGGCATGATTTCGAATGCTCGGAGCCAACTGTAGGCCACTTCGTGGTCTTCGAATTCCCAGAACTCCATTCCTGGGCATGATTTTGAATGCTCGGAGCCAACTGTAGGCCAATTCGTGGTTTTCGAGAATTCCATTCCTGGGCATGATTTTTTGAATGCCCGGAGCCAACTGTAGGCCACTTCGTGCTCTTCGCGTTCCCAGAACTCCATTCCTGGGCATGATTTTGAATGCCCGGAGCCAACTGTGGGCCACTTCGTGTTCTTCGAGTTCCCAGATCTCCATTCACTGGCCACATTTTGAATGCTGAGGCAGGCTGAGGCTGAGGCTAATGCAGGCTGAGG
The DNA here is from genome assembly GCA_963575745.1 of Prorocentrum cordatum. Classification (NCBI taxonomy): domain Eukaryota; class Dinophyceae; order Prorocentrales; family Prorocentraceae; genus Prorocentrum; species Prorocentrum cordatum. The sequence continues at coordinate 97,267 of CAUYUJ010020975.1, read as the reverse complement.
CTGTGGCAGGCTGAGGCTGAGGCCGAGGCTGAAGGCCGACTGAGGCTGAGGCTGAAGCAGGCTGAGGCTGAGGCTGAGGCAGGCTGAGGCTGAGGCTGAGGCAGGCTGAGGCTGAGGCTGAGGCTGATGGCAGGCTGAGGCTGAGGCTGAGGCAGCTGAGGCTGAGGGAGGCTGAGGCTGAGGCTGAAGCAGCAGGCTGAGGCTGAGGCAGGCTGAGGCTGAGGCTGAGGCTGAGGCAGGCTGCTGAGGCTGAGGCAGGCTGAGGCTGAGGCTGAGGCGAGGCTGAGGCCGAGGCTGAGGCAGACTGAGGCTGAGGCTGAAGCAGGCTGAGGCTGAGGCTGAGGCAGGCTGAGGCTGAGGCTGAGGCAGGCTGAGGCTGAGGCAGGCTGAGGCTGAGGCAGGCTGAGGCAGGCTGAGGCTGAGGCTGAGGCTGAGGCTGAGGCTGAGGCAGGCTGAGGCAGGCTGAGGCTGAGGCTGAGGCTGAGGCTGAGGCAGAGGCTGAGGCTGAGGCTGAAGCAGGCTGAGGCTGAGGCTGAGGCAGGCTGAGGCTGAGGCTGAGGCAGGCTGATGCTGAGGCCAGGCTGAGGCTGAGGCTGAGGCTGAGGCTGAGGCAGGCTGAGGCTGAGGCTGAGGCCGAGGCTGAGGCAGGGTGAGGCTGAAGCAGGCTGAGGCTGAGGCTGAGAGCTGAGGCTGATGCTGCTGAGGCTGGCTGAGGCTGAGGCTGAGCTGCTGAGGCTGAGGCTGAAGGCAGACTGAGGCTGAGGCTGAGCAGGCTGAGGCTGAGGCTGATGCAGGCTGAGGCTGAGGCAGGCTGAGGCTGAGGCTGAGGCTGAGGCTGAGGCTGAGGCTGAGGCTGAGGCAGGCACACTGAGGCTGAGGCTGAAGCAGGCTGAGGCTGAGGCTGAGGCTGAGGCTGAGGCTGAGGCTGAGGCTGAGGCAGGCTGAGCTGAGGCTGAGGCTGAGGCTGAGGCAGGCTGAGGCTGAGGCAGGCTGAGGCTGAGGCCGAGGCTGAGGCAGACTGAGGCTGAGGCTGAAGCTGAGGCTGAGGCTGAGGCTGAGGCTGAGGCTGAGGCTGAGGCTGAGGCAGGCTGAGGCTGAGGCTGAGGCTGAGGCAGGCTGAGGCTGAGGCTGAGGCTGAGGCTGAGGCCGAGGCTGAAGGCAGACTGAGGCTGAGCCTGAAGCAGGCTGAGGCTGAGGCTGAGGCAGGCTGAGGCTGAGGCTGAGGCAGGCTGAGGCTGAGGCAGGCTGAGGCTGAGGCTGAGGCTGATGCAGGCTGAGGCTGAGGCAGGCTGAGGCTGAGGCCGAGGCTGAAGGTAGACTGAGGCTGAGGCTGAAGCAGGCTGAGGCTGAGGCTGAGGCAGGCTGAGGCTGAGGCTGAGGCAGGCTGATGCTGAGGCAGGCTGAGGCTGAGGCTGAGGCTGATGCAGGCTGAGGCTGAGGGCTGAGGCTGAGGCAGGCTGAGGCCGAGGCTGAAGGCAGACTGAGGCTGAGGCTGAAACAGGCTGAGGCTGAGGCTGAGGCAGGCTGAGGCTGAGGCTGAGGCAGGCTGATGCTGAGGCAGGTTGAGGCTGGGGCTGTGACTGCGACTGCCGTTGCCACTGCGACTGTCATCGCGAATGCGACTGCGACTGCGAGAACAGCAGAATTCTACAACTGGATTCTCACCTGAGTCTGAAGGGGAATGCTTCCAGATATGCTCCTACACATCGCTGTTAGGTTGCTTTGCCGGGATAATTGTTTTGTTTTGCATTTGAAATTAAAATTATGTTTCATTCGTCCTCCAGAATCCGCCTGTAGGGCCACATCCCAGACCTAAGCATAGTGTGCCCCCCAGGGCCGCCGCCGCGACACGCTATGCAACAGCTCCTGATTGTAGGAGGTGGATACGAATCGCTCCAGCGCGTCCTTCACCACCCACGGAACCACCCCAACCCGACCCGAAGGCCCAAAGTTACACTCGACCTCCAGTGTGGTGGGGGGGGGGCGGGGGACACAGGAGAAGCATGTGTGGAACCCGCAGCCCCCCCCCCCGACCCGAAACTTGGCTCTGCGGGGGTAGGTTGAGGTGGCTTCGGCGACTTCCTGGTCCCGTTCGGAGTGCCGGTGCTAGGCCTGCTTCCGCTTGGTGAAGTAGCCCCTCGCGCGGCCCGCCTGGACTTTGACACGCCGCTGTGGCGCTCTCGCTCGCGGCTGCCGGCAAAACTCAGGAGGGAAAGAAACGCACAGGCACAATGAATCGTCGGGTTCCAGGAAAAGATGGGAAACTATGGGAAGTGGGGGGGAAGACGGAATCCCGGAAAGCATGGGGACATGTGGGGACTCTTTTTATGTGTGTGTATCTATTTGTGTGTCCTGGGGGCCCTTTCAAAAACAGAGGTTAGGCTGGGGTGCTCTGGCGGGCAATTAGCCGGTCCTGGAAACGCCCGCGGAGCTCCCTCCCTTCGGCGCCCCGACGCGGCCTCTCCCTTCGGCGCCCTCGCGCGGCCCTCCCAGGCCGGACCCGCCGCGGCTCTCTCGGCGGAGATGCCCGGCCTGCCTCTCGGGCCGGGCGAAAGGGGGGATTGGGAAATCGTGAGCCTCGCGACGGGGGTCAATGCAAACGGGGGTCAGCCAGAGCGCCGGATCTTGCATGATCCTGCAGGGCCAGGGTCGCATTGACCCGGGTTTGGGTGCAGGATCCTGCAGGATCTTGCAGGATCCGTCGCATTGACCCGGGTTTGGGTGCAGGATTTTGCAGGATTCTGCAAGGTCTGACTGACCCGGGTCTGGATTGACCCGGGTCAGCAGGTCTCCGAGGAAAGGGGGGGTTACGAAATTTGCCGCATGCAGCTGGCTTCGGCCTCACCGAGGGGCCCATTCCTCGCCACATGGCCGCCTCCAGCGTCGCCGGGAGGCGCCGGGGAAATCGGCTACGGGAGCTGATTTTCACCCCCCCCCCCCCTTTTGCGATCCCCCCCCCCCCTTCGCCCGACCCGAGTCTCGTGGGCGGGAGACGCCTCCACACCGGAGGCCTCGCGGGCCGGGCCCCCGGGCCGCGAGACGCCAGGTGTCCGCGCGAACGAGACGGGCACGGAAAGAAGGGGTACGATGCCCAAGAGCAGTTTCTGTTCGTTTCGAGCAGGACTCGCTGTCCGCGCCGCCGCGGCCTGTGCCCCTTCGGAGACAGAAGGCTCGGGCGAAGTGAACTATGCAAATGCACCGATCCTGGCAAGGCCCATCCTTGACCCAGGATCGGTGCATATGCCTTCCTGACCAAGGTCGGAGGGCGTATGCACCGATCCTGGGCTCAGGATGGGTCTGGCCAGAATCGGTGTATGTGCATAGTTCTCTTTCCTCTAGAAGGCCGCCTGCCCAACAGCGGTCGCTGTTGGTTTGGGACAACATTTGCTGTTGGGCATTGTACCCATTATTTCCGTATCCGTTTCGGGCGTCCCATTTAGAGGCTCGCGGGCCGGGCCCCTGGGCCGCGACTCCAGGCGTGCGGGGTGTTTTCAGGGCTCATGCCGACTTCGGCGATCCGATTCGATCCGATGCCGACTCGGGATTCCGCTCTGGGTTCCGATCTCTTGTTGGAGGCATGCTGGCCTGCCGATTCCCGCCGATGCGACGTTCCCCGACTCGGCAGCCGATTTCCGCCGATCCGATTCGTGTCGATCGCCGATCCGACTTGTAGGTTCGACTCTTGGCTCTCCTGGTGCTTTTGTCGCGGATGCCCCGCGAGGAACGCATCCATGCGCCCGCGTACCCATTTCCTCCCCCCCCCCCCCCCCAGTGCAGACTGCGAGGGCGCGGAGAACTATATGGACCTGTTCCTTGCTCGTGATGTCGCCCTCGTCCGGATTTTTGCCCTATACCCATCGGTCGTTGAAGGTAGGTATTTTTGGACTCCCAGATTCCAATCTACTCTGAGCGCCTTCCTACTTCAAGGGTCGAGCGGGTTTCCCTCTTCCCTCCTCTTCAGGAGGCGGGCGGAAACCCAGTCTATTTCCAACGCCTCCCTACTTCATGTTTCTGCCTACTTCTTCCGACCGATGGGTAGCCCTGCCCTCCGGAGCGTCCCGGAACGCCCACAGAGCTCTCCGGGAGGCCCCGGAGTCCCCGCGGCGCCCGAGCCAATCCTCCGGAGCCGCCCGCTCTCGGGGACCCTCGACGTGCTGTCGCCCGACTTCTCCGAGGCGGGGATGTGTCCACAGCCGCCGCCTGGTGGATCGACATTCGGGGACCTCGGCAGGCGGTTGATGTGGATACATTCGGGTCCCCTGGGGCCAGCAGACATCCACATCCACTGCCCACTGGGGTCCCAGGACGTGGGTTCCCCGGGCGGTGGATACTGTATCGATGTGTACCCGCCTCGCATGCTCGGTCGGCTGCTGTGACGTGGGTGCGTCGGCCTCTGGTCTGTCGCCGTTGCTGTGGACGGCCTAGTGAGCGTTTTCCTATTCGGCGTTTCGACCTTGGGCGGAAGGGGGTGGGAGGGGGGGGGTCTTACTATAGTGCGACTGTCAGCAGCATTGCGTCCTCTGGGGGAGGCTTCGCCTGCTCGAAACAGGCGCCCAGAACGGCCAAGATCTGCTCCATGGAGGGGGGGGAGGGGGGTGCGAGGACCCGCGCCGATCGGCAAAGTAATGCATAAGAAAACGCACACCTAGGTCTGCCTCGCATCGATCTGTCCCCGCCTCGCCTTGCCTAGGGGGCCACAAGCGAACCCTACCCCTACCCCCCACGATTTTTGAGGGGGAGGGTGGGTTTCACTTCGTTCGGGACCTCCCGAATGAAGTGACCCCCCCCTTCCCCCTCAGAAATCGTGGGGGGTAGGGGTAGGGCTCGCATGTGGCCCCCTATTGCCCTCGCCCCGCGCCTCCTGCAGGGCACCAGTGGCTGAAGGCGGGCCGGCTGCTCTCCCTGCTCGCCCTGCGGCGCCTGCGGCCCAGCGTCCAGGCCTTCGGCGCGGCGGCGAGCGCCTGCGAGAAGTGCGCGCAGTGGGAGCAGGCCGCCTCTGCCGCCGCCCACGCCGCCCACGGCGCCTGCGGCGCTGCCGCTGCCGACGGCGCCGCCGCTGCCGCCGCCGCCGCCGACGCCGCTGACTCCGTCGTTGCTGCCGCTGCCAGCTGCTGCCGGCGCTGCCGCCGCCGACGGCGCCGCCGCTGCCGCCGCCGCCGCCGACGCCGCTGACTCCGTCGTTGCTGCCGCTGCCGGCTGCTGCCGGCGCTGCCGCCGCCGACGGCGCCGCCGCTGCCGACGACTGGGCCGCCGCTGTTGCTGCCGACGGCGACTGCCGGCGGCGGCGATGACGCGGGGGAGGGGGGAGGAGAGAGAGGGGAGAGGGGGGGGGGCAAGCTAGGTGCGCTCGCGCTATATCTGACATCTACGCTCCCGCTCATCCCTTACCACTGCGCTGACTTTGCATCTATCCGCCGCCGCGTGCCATAGCGAACCTGGGCCTGCAAACAGGAGCCCATCGTGTTATGCGCATTTGATACGTTGGATCAGGAAGAGGTGGCGGATGAGCAGGAGGGTGAGCAGGATGAAATGGAGGAGGATGAGAAAGGATGAGGACGAGGACGAACAGCAGCAGCAGGAGCTGGAGTGGAAGGAGTGGGAGGAGCTGGGGAACCAGGGGAAGTCGGAGGAGGGGAAACGAGGGTGGCGACAACGATGAGAAAGGATTCGGATCCAGAAACGTGGCTGGCGCTGGGACGAGAGCGCCATGCTGAACGACGGTAGCAAAGCGCTGATCCGAGATTGAGGTCCACGCTGCAGCGGGAACACCATTTCGAACCATCGAGAACACCCGGACCATACAACGTCGTAGGGAAACAAGTTGTGGAACCCTGAATGTAAACACAACCGTCGAAGAGGACCATATTTCTTCCAGACACAGTCAGGAGAGGGGAGAAGCAGTCATAATGTGCAATTGTGGAGGAGTGTGGGGTAGGAAGACGAGGAGGAGGAGGAGGAGGCGAAAGAGGGAAGGAGGGGGACGGAGAGAGAGAGAGGGGTGCAGGGGGAGAGGGGGAGGAGGAGGGGAGATCCCCCCCTCCATCATCCCCGACGCTTCCGCCGCCACCATCTCCCCCTCGTCCCCCTCCCGAAGTGCGCCAGAGCCCCTCCGGATGAGAAGGCGGGGGGGAGAGGGGCGGGGCTCGCACCGCCGCCCCGCTCTTTTGCCCTCTCGCGGCGGGGGGCTGCTTCTGGATCCCCCCCCTTTCGAGGTGGAGTTAAGTCGGGCCTGTCCCTCTACAGGAGGAATATTCAAACATAGTCAAACAAGTAGTCGTGGGATCTTCTGTTATTCTACAATGTTTGAAGATGTTTGGGGTATCTTTATTTCTCGTCCATAATACGCTTGTAGGGGGACACGCCCGACCTAAAAGTGGAGGGTGGGGGCTTTCAGACCCCCGCAGAGAGGAGGGGGGGCGAGGGTGGACCTCCTCCTCCTCCTTCTACTCCTCCTTCTCCTCCTCCCCCTTGACAGGGAGCTGTCAACTCCTGGCCTCACGTGCCCCTGGCCCCCCTAGGACTTCCCAGGCGCTTTCCCGGGCCGCCTTAAGCCATGCGTGGTGATGAGCCGGCCACGCGAAGGCTTGGGGGTGGATGGGCAGGAGGAAGAGGAGCAGGTGGTTGAGGAGGAGGAGGAAGGAGGAAGGAGGAAGGAGGGAGGAAGGAGGGAGGAGGGAGGAAGGAGGAAGGAGGAGGGAGGAAGCAGGAAGCAGGAAGGAGGAGTCAGGAAGGAGCAAGGAGCAAGGAGGAAGGAGGGAGGAGGAAGGAGGAAGGAGGAATGATGAAATAGGGAGGAGGGAGGAGGGGGAGAAGGAGGAGGATGAGGAGGAGGATGAGGAGGAGGATGAGGAGGTCGAGGGAGGTTTAGGGTTAGGCTGTTAAGTCAGGTAAGTCCGGGCTTGAAGCGTTGTGTTTGATTATGGTGTCAGGGGTTCGGGTTACGGTTTTGGTTGGGGTGTTGGGGTGAGGGTGTTTGGATCAGGGTGGCAGGGTTTTGGGCTTCAGGTTGTTAGGTTGTTAGGGTCTGGGTGTTAGGGTTAGGGTGGCGGGTCTGAGGGCGTTTGGGTTGGAGTGTTATGGTCAGGGTCAGGGTGTTAGGGTTACGGTTTGTATTGTGGCGCTAGGGTGTTGAGGCTGATGTGTTAGGATTAGGGTTTGGGGGCAAGGGTGTCAGGATTAGGATATTGGGCTTTGGGCGTTAAGGGCAGGGCTGTCGTGCTAGGGTTTGTGTGCTAGGACGAGGTCGTTCGGTTCAGGGTCAGGGTGTCAGGGTGAACGAGTCAGGGTAAAAGGTTGTAGGGTTGCAGTTTGGTTACTAGACTCTGTGTTTTGGGATGTCTGGGTTAGGGGTCGGGTGTTAGGGTTAGGGTGTTTGGGTAGGTTGTCAGGGTCACGCCTTCGGTATTAGGTTTAGTGCGGTAGGATTCGGGTGTTCCAGTTAGGGTCCCGGGTCAGTGTGTTAGTGTCAGCTTGTCAGCATCTGGGTATTAGATTTAGAGCTCGGGTGTGAGGGCGTTCCTTGTGTTCTCAGGGTCGGGCATGGGTCAGGGCGGTGGGGTTATTGGGTAGGGTGTTCTGGCTTGGCTGTTAGGGGCGGTGTGTTAGTTTGAGGTTGTTAGGGATCGGGTGTGAGGGTTGTTGTGTTAGGATGAGGGTGGTTGGGTAACTAGGGTGCTAGTGTTTGGGTGTTGAGGTTAGGGTGCGAGGGTGCGAGGATTAGATTGTTAGTGTTAGTGGTTCGGGTCAGGGTTAGGGTAATTACTAGAGTCAGGGTGTTATGGTTAAGGTGCTAGGGTTTGGATGGGAGGATTAGAGGTAGGGTCATAAGGGGTATATTGTGAGGGTGTTGGGGTTAGGGTGTTGGGGTTAGGCTGGTAGTGGGACGGTGTCAGGTGTAGGGCAGGCGTTCAGGCTGTCAGGGTCAGGATGTCAGGGTTAAGGTGGCGAGAGTGAGGGTGTTGGGGTTCGGGTGCTTAGGGTCAGGGTCAGGGCGTGTGGGTCACGGCTTGGATTCGGGCGCTAGGGTGTTGGGGCTGGGGTGCTAGGGTCAAAGTGTTAGGGTTTTGGCGTTGAGGTCTTAGGGTGTTCGTGTCACTGTGTTAGGTAGGGCTATGTTGTTCGGGTTTGCGATTCATGACTAGGGCGTTCGGGTGAGAGTTATGGCGTTAGGGTCAGCCTGTAAGGGTTAAGGTGGCAGGATTAAAGTTTGGGCTTAGGGCGATAGTGTTAGGGTGTGGGGGTTAGGGTTCGGGTGTTAGGGTTAGGGTGTCAGGTTTGGGTTGTCAGGATCACGGTCTGGGTTTTGGGGTTTGGATGGTAGGACTAGGGCGTCCGGGTAGGGTTAGTGTGTCAGTGTTCGGGTGTTGGCGTCAGGATGGTAGAAATAGGGTTAGGGTGTCTGGATCGGGTGGTAGGGCTGTTTGTGGGTCGTGCTGTTAGGGTTCGGGCGGTGGGGTTAGGGGTAGGGTGTCGGGACTGGTGTGTTAGGGATAGGGTGTTTGGGTTAGGGTGTTTGGGATCGTGTGCGAAGGCGTGAGTGTCGGGGTTCTTGTATTAGGTATTAGTGTTGGGGTGTTAGTGTTAGGGTGTTCGGGTTAGGGTGTTAAGGTGACAGGGTGCTGGTGTTAGTGTGTTGGTGTGGTCGGTTGTTAGTGCTAGGGTTAGTGATGAAGGGCGGGGTGCCAGGGTTAGGTTGCTAAGGGTTGGGTGAGGGTGCCAGCCAGGGTTAGGGTGTTGGGGTCAAGGATAGTGATTGGGGTGCCAGGCTTAGGCTGCTAGGGATTAGGGCGAGGGTACCAGCCATGGTTTGGGCGTCAGTGCCAGGGTGGTAGGGTGGCAGGGTACTTTAGGGCCCTGGAGCCAGGGCGTTGCCAAAGTGGGACAGGCAGGGGTCCGATTTTCGAGCCCGAGAGTGGGAGGGGAGGGGATTCAACCCGCCCCCCCCCCTCGAAGAGAGGAGGGGTGGGGATCCAGGACGACGGCTCCCCGGAACGAGGGGCCAGGGGAGGGAGGGGAGGGGGTGGGCTCCCGGACCCCAGAGCCCCCGCCCCAGTGGGGGGATCCATCGGGGCTGGACAGCCCTCCTACCCTGACACGTCGATGAGTGAATTGGCTCTTCTCGGTTCGCGGGAGGGCGTCGCGGCCGCCATTTCTGCGGGTCCAGGCCCATCGGTTTCGGTCCCAGGCCGCTTTCACTGAGGGGAGGTCTACTAGAGGGAGGTTTGTCCAGCGCCGAATCTAGCAGCGCGCCCTCAGAGGCCCCCGGGGAGGTCCTCGGAGGTCCACAGAGGGGGGAGCCCCGCGTGCCAGCCGCGTGCCGCTGGCCGGCCCGACCCGCCCGTTTGAGCCCGCCCGCCCGCCGGTCGGGCCGCTGCCCGGCCTGCGAGCCCGCCCGCCCGCTCTGCCGTCCCGCCCGCCCGCTATCGAAGGGGCCCTGGGACACACAAATACATTCACACAAATAACCCAGAGATCCAACGCATTGAAAAAAACAAGACGGAGGTTTTTCGCTGTTTTCGACTTCTAAGGGCCCTCGCCGGGTCTCGGGACCGTCAAAAAACGACTCAGGATGAAAAACTGGTCCTGGGGAATGGGTCGAGACTTCCAGGGACCCCGTATTGAAAAAATCACGACATCGGATCTCTGGGAAGATGGTTCCCCACATTTTCCCATGTTTTCTTCTGGGCTTTTGTCTTCCCCCCCCTCTCCCCACAGTTCTCCATGTCTCCCTGGGGAGCGACGATTCGTTGTGTCTCTGCGTGTGTTTTTCCCCTCCTGAGCTGTCATGGTCATGGAGAGGACGGACCCTCCCTCGCCCTCTTGCGCTCCACCTCGCTGGCGGGTTCGCGCTGCGTCGGCGCGGCGCGGCGGCGACCCCCTGTGCGGGCGCTCTGAGGTCGAACGCTGCCAGTGGCCTGGAGTCCATCGGCGTCGAGCACTCTTCAGGAGGGGAAAAAACACACAGACACAATTAATCGTCGATTCCCAGGAAAATATGGGAAAATATGGGAAGTGGGGGGGAAGACGAAAGCCCAGACAATATAGGAAAATATGGGGATCCCTGTTATTTGTGTGTATTTATTGTGTGTTTGTGGGCCCCTTCAACTCGGCACCATCGGAAGGCCGCGGCCGTCCAAGGCGGATCGACCCACGAAGCGTCAGCAACCGGCGCACGAGCCCGGGGCAACGTTCAGGGGATAGGCTCAGTGGGGGGATGCATCGACCTCAAGTCGCCATGCGTCGCTGGTGTGGGCTTGACAGTCCTCCCCGCCCACGAACGTGCGGAGACTCTCGATCCGGTGCCTGTGGCCGATCTATCGGCGATGCATCGCCGATTCCGGCTCGATGTCTCCCCACCTCAGCCGGTCCCCCTTCGGGGAAACGTCAGACTCGAGTTTGCCGGACCTCAGGTTCGCCGACGGAAAGGGCGGGCCCATCTGGATCTACGGTCCAAACCTCGTGGGCTGTTTGCCGCGGGCGCCGGCTCGACCCGTGATTTCCCCTGGTCGGAGGGCACCAACTATACACCAACACCGATCCTGGCCCAGGATCACCCTGGGCCCAGGATCGGTGTATATGCCTTCTTGCGCAAGGCAGGAGGGCGTATACACCGATCCTGGGGCCAGGGTGATCCTGGCCAGGATCGGTGTTGGTGTATAGTTGGTGCCTTCCTACCTGGGCCCGAAGTGCGCGGCAACCGCCCGTTGTGACAAAGATGTGCGACGCCCTGATCTCGGGGGGCCCCGGACGTTGCCCCTCAACGCGAGCCTCCTGGCGTCACAGCGAGGGGGGAGGGGGGGGAGGGGGTGGAGAGGGAGGGAGGGAGGGAGGGAGGGAGGGAGGGAGGGGAGGAGGGAGGGAGGGGTGGGAGGGAGGGAGGGAGGGAGGGACGGAGGGAGGGAGACCCCTCAACGACCCCTGGGCCCCTGACGTTGCCCGCTGGGAGGCCCCCCTGACGCTGCCCCTCCACGGCCCGCCCCTCGACGAGACCCCATGACGCTGCTGCTGCTTGCTGCTGTGCTGCTGCTCCTCCTCTCCTCCTCCTCCTCCTTCCTCCTCCTCCTCCTCCTCCTCCTCCTCCCCCTCCTCCCCCTCCCTCCTCCTTCCCCTCCTCCTCCTCCTCCTCCTCCCTCCCTCCCTCCCTCCCCTCCCTCCCTCCCCCCCTCCCTCCCTCCCTCCCTCCCTCCTCCTCCTCCCTCCTCCTCCTTCTCCTCCTCCTCCCTCCTCCTCCTCCCCTCCTCCGCCCTCCCTCCTCCTCCCTTCTCCTCCTCCCCCCCTCCCCTCCTCCCTCCCTCCCCCCTCCCTCCCTCCCTCCTCCCTCCCTCCCTCCCTCCCTCCCTCCCCCTCCTCCTCCTCCTCCTCCTCCTCCTTCCTCCTCCTCCTCCTCCTCCTCCTCTCTCCTCTCCTCCTCCTCCTCCTCCTCCTCCCCCCTTCCTCCTCCTCCTCCTCCTCCTCCTCCTCCTCCTCCCTCCTCCTCCTCTCCCGACGTGGCCCCTCGACGAGGCGCCGCCGCGCGAGCCTGCCGGCGGCCTCCGCAAGCGCGCGCGCGCGGCAAGGCGCTGCGCGTGGTTGACGAGGCGCGCGCCGCGGCGCTGAGCCCAAACGTCACCACCTGCGGGGCCGCCATCAGCGCGTGCGAGAAGGGGGCGAAGGCCGCGCCCGCCCTCCCCCCCCTGGTTCCCTCTCCTCCCCCATGCCTCCCTCCCCTCCCTCTCCCCGACCTCTTCCTCCTCGACCTCCTCCTCCTCCTCCTCATCCTCCACCTTTTCCGCCTCCTCCTCCTCCTCCTCCTCCTCACAGCCGCCGTGAGGGTCTCAGGAGCTTGCTCGGCCGCGACACGCATACTCACTCTACCTCCTCGGCGCATCCCCCTCGTCTCGGCCAAGGTGGGGGGGAGGCGGACTTTTTTCCCCCTTCACGTCTTAGATGCATGCGCAGTATCTCGTACAATCCACTTTCTGCTAGCACAGTGGGGCGGCTTTCTGATATCAGCGCCGAGCTTCGCACGTGGGACGCTATTCTCTTACAGCCGGGGCCCTGAAGAAGGAACCCTTTCCGTTGGGGAGGGGCTCCGTGTTCCTTAATTGTTTCGCAGTTTGCCTTGGATTCCCCTCAGGTTTTCGATACGAAATCGAAGTTCAACTCATGGAAAATAGGGGCCTCGTTCCTTATTTTGGGTTCCTTAGGTCAACGCCCCGACTGTGTGAGTTCGCGCAAGGGGCGGTACGTGACTAAGGCCTGCGGGGTGGCGACCCTGGTCCACGAGAAGCACCCCGAACGCAGCCTTCGGGGAATCCATCAACCGCCAGGACTTCTTCAAGGTAGGATTGGAAACATCAAGCTTGCCCTACCTACTTGCGACGTAGCACTATTCTCGGCATGTTACGCTTGCACACATGCAGCACACGACGCTGAAACTGGTGGGAGAATCAGTGAATGACTGGAGGTTGCCACAAGCAGTCTGGGGGCTCGGGCGCTTGTAGTGGTGGGGGGGATCTCAACACGGATTTCGGGTTACACCGTGCCAGCGATGGGAGTGCGCAAAAAACGGTTGCGAGTTGTTATGGCCCGTGTGCGCATATGTTAGAGAACGATCATGGCACGAGTTTCCGACAATTCTGCCAGACAAGTGCTATGGTTGTTGCAGCGACGTACCACGACACGGCTCCCACGTTCTTGGGGCCTAAGGGGGGCACTAGCCGTGCTGACCAGTTTGCCATACCGAGTGGAGCAGTGCACATGATCCATCGATGTCTCGCCGTCCACACTTCAGGGAAACGCCTCCAACTCATCAAGACCAAGGGATCCCGCGGCCACGTTCTTATCGGCCTAGTCCTAGATGTGCGTATTCGACATGCGCCCAAAGTGCGACCTCGCCCTGCAGTGCGTCTCGACAGGGATTCGCTTATGTGTTCTCTGAGGAAGGGACACAGGAGGCAGGAGGTTTCAGACCATATCGAGGAGGAGCTTTGCAAGGTGGTGGAGGAGGAGTGGGGGGGGGCTGCTGAACCGACCGGCGCCCGATCGTGCCTGGCAGAAGTACGGGGATGGTGTTCGGACGGCCACACAACATATATTCATGCTGCAGCAACAGGGTCCAGACCCGCGTTACAAGGCACTGCAGGAACAACGGATGGATCTTCTGGAGCAATGACGTGACAACTACTGGGCCCCGATATTTTCGACCACGAATTTGAACGGACCAAACAACAACCGAACAAAACCACCAACGTGCTTAAGCAAATACGCGAAAATTACGAACACATGAGGAAAGCGAGGCTGTTAGAAACAATCAGGGAGGCGTCGGAGAAGGGGGACTTTGCTGAAATGCACCGGCTGCGAATACGATACCAGGCTAACGGAGAGGGGCCCAAAAGACTATCATTTCTCTGCCCCGCGCACCTGCTGGTCTGCTTTCCCATGGGCGGCCGAGCTAGCGAAGGACCCACGTGAAGGAGGCCTCTGCGCGCCGGTGATTGGCCTAGACCAGCAGCTCTTTGGCGGAGAAGAGCACTTGGCGCCCCAACTCCCACTGCCTATCGATAGTGATTTGCGACGCCGAGCAGCCGTCGACCACGCAGCTATGCTGCGCTACTGCCCAGAAGCAAACGCGAGATGGGCCTGGCCTGCTCGGGGGCTCCCAGTAGAAATTGGCTTTGGCCAGTTGGACCTGGCGGTGAACCTCGCCGCCCCCGCCGACTCGAGAACGCAGAGAAGAGCCAGCAGGACAGGAGACGCGGTGGAGGAAGCAACGCGACATGCAGTAGAGCGCCGTCTGAGGAGAGGGAGAGAGCTACTCGAGCGCCCGGGATGGGCGGGAGGGGGACTTCGGAAGCGAGACGGTATGCCGACCGACCTTGCCAGCCCCGTCGATATCTACGCCGTTGGACGGGGGGCTGGAGCAGGACTAGGCACGAACGTGCGTGGCGCGCAGCACCATGCCGCAGCGCGACGCCTCATGGACGTGCTGGCTATGTGCCGAAGCACCCAAACCACGCCTCTCTCGCGGCGCAGGTCCCGCGCGTTCGGAGCCGACAAGGGCAGCGGAAAACGAGACACCCTCGGAAAACGCATCATGCATGCTTATTGCAGCGTTGGCGCGGCGTGGCGCGCAGGGGTTCACGGACGGGGGGGCCCCATCCAACGCGAGCCTTGGGCCCGGGGGGGATTGCCGCGCAGATGCAGAGAAAACGCATTGGCCATTATCTCTGCCGCGAAGTGGAGGAGCGAGCAGCTCGGTTGCAGTGCGGCGTGCACCAACTACGACGGCTCCAACGCATTTGCTTCAACGGACAAGAGATCACTGCAGTCAGTTGCTTTCGAGCAGGCCGGCGAATGGGGCCAGGCGCATGCTGCGGTGGCCATCGAGACCCCTACGGGGGACGTGGCGATGGAGACGCTCTCTGGCGCCCAAATGGGTTTCGCGCTAGCCCCATCGGCCGTGCAACGACGGTTAAGACATGTGCGTTAAACGGTGGAACGACAAGACGAGGGCCGACCCATTGCAGAGACAACATGATGCATTACGCCCTGCTACTGGGGCTCGACGCAATGTTGGGATCAACATTTTCGCGGTTGATATCACAAACACCCACCTGGTACCCGCGGGGGCCTCGGCTCCGCATGTGACAGCGCATCCAAACAGCGCCACGGCAGAGTTAGAAGCTGCCCTCAAGACGGAGAAATTGGATGCTCGACCCGGCTAAGACAAGCCACCCATTGTGCTGCAGATGACAAGGCAGTTGCAACAGTACCAGGGCGCTACGCCGCCACGAACAGCTACATGGCGTCCCACTGCGTGAGACGCGGGTCCTCGGCCCCCACCTCCCTTCTGACCATGGCCAAGGCCTGGCAGGAGAAGTCAAGGAGCGCGGTGATGCCATCGGGCTGGCCTGGAGACAGGGGGGGGGGGGCATTCTGGAGCTCCAAGACCAGCTTCTCGACCAAACGCACGATGTGTTCGCCTTTGTCTTCGGTGCAGGGCCGGGTGGGTTGACGCGCGCGGTGGTCAGCAAAGCCCAGGCCGATGCGCTGGATGCGCTCTTCGGCAAATCTCTTAGGACGTTTGCCCGCGGTCGCTTGCCGTGGGCGAGGGAGGATGGCGCTGCGCGCTGTCGCAACACAGCCAGGGTATTTAGGGGATGGAGAGGGAAAGAAAGGAGGTTGCGTTACGAGCTCGCAGGTTTAAGTGGCACCAACAATGGGCCAATTTCCACAGGCCCACGGGAACGCAATTGCAGCTATCTTCGGTGGCGGTGTGATGGGGTGACTACCAGGTGCGAAAGACTACTGCCTGGGGATTTGGGTTGGGCCTTCCCCCACTCCTATGCTACCCAGTACCTTCGGGATTTCGACGAGCTTGCGTCCCTCTATGAACATGCATGCACGGTACCCTCGCGTGTCTTTCGACTTAGCTATCCTTGCTCCAGGGGCGGTGGAATGCCAACAACGGTTAAGGTTGGGCACGAGTACCTTGCGCAGTGTAGCACAGCGAGGAGAAGGAGAAAATGAGGAATTCGTACAGGAAGCGGATGAGGAGTTAATGGCACGGCCTTTTTGGCGCGACCATCCTTGCATCGACGGGCGAACGGTTCCAGACAGCCCAGGCGCCCCAGGCGCGCAAGAGAGGCGCGCGCCACGTTCGCGCGTCTCACCCAGCTCGTCGTCGCTAACCAATGCCCGCGGCGCCTAAGCATATGTAACAACAGAAGCCGGCGACTGACCACTTCCGCAAATCGGTCGGGAGACATGGAACTTGCTGCGTTGACCACAGTATGTGAACTCACGGCCTTCTGGGGCCGCCCGTCGTCTCTCGAGAGCGGCATCTGCGGTCGCGGGGCCCAAGACTTGCTCTCGTTCCAGCGCCGCGCCCGCCCCCATCACGAAGGCCCCCGCTCTGCGAAATAAAGAGCACGCGATGGCGGTGCAGGCGCTGCCGAAAGCGGGCTGCCAACTGGGCGGGGGGGGGGGGGGCGAGGGGCAGCCGCCCAACGGCAGGCGCGGGCAGCGCAGAGGGGGGCGGAGGCGGCGGCCGACCGCCGCCGAGATGCAGCAGGCCCCTCGACGACGACTACGACAACTGCGAAGAGAGGCTCAACGCGGCAACGAAACCCGCCCTGCGAAGCGCCCGGGACACGGGGGAGATGATGCACGCGACCAGCGACTTCTGGCTGATCCCATCGGAGGTCAGGGCCTTCCAGGCGGGCATCCAGCCGCGAAGAAAGTGCGGGGCGGAGGTGCAAGCGCTGGGCAGGCGTCGCAGACTCGGCCCCCCCTTGCGCGCACGTGGCGATCGAGGTTCCCCGCGAGCTCCACGACTCCATGGGCGGCGCCAGCGGGGGCGAGATGGGGGGGGGGGGGGGGGGGGGGGGCAATGCAAGGCCGTCGTGGGCGAGTTCGTAGCCAGCGCGACCAACCAGTGCGGACCCTTGATCATTCAGGAAGTGCTCCAATCGTTCATGGCCAACGAGACCTACAAGAGGGGGGGCGAGGAGGGGGGCGGCAGGATATGGGGAGCTCCAGTACAGCCTCTACGCCGATCCTGTCTCGGGCGCGATCCCCCATGAGAAGGAGATCGGGGGGCCTGCCTTGACCTGTGTCCGCGGCTTCGCAGTGTTCAAACTCAAAGAAGCGATGGCGGCGGGGCCCCTGGGGCTCGACGCCGCCAAGGCCATGGGAGCGGGGCCCAAGTCGGCCTTGGAGCGGGCAGTGGAGGCCTCCCTTCGCCGCGGGCGCGGTGAGTCCACCGCGCCAAAGGACAGGCCAAATTACCCGCGCCGAGTGATGCGAGGGGGATTCCTGGTCCTGGTCCTCCAACCTCGGTAACCATCGGTACGATGCATTATCTTCTTTTGTCGCCTCCAGTCAGATGGCCACCGGATAGTGAGTTGGAACATTTTGCCAACACTATCGGCCTCGACCCCGGGAGATTGTCGGCCCTTCGCGAGCAGAGGCAGATTGGCGACAAGTTCAACGAGATTTATGGATGGGGCCATGCGTTAGAGAGCTAGGCAGAAGAGAGTCGTGGACCTCAGTCAGGGACTCCATCTAGGGACTACTTCCGACCGGGGTCAGGCTGGTACCAGGGCGGGGGCATCTACAGGCCTTGCGGGGCACTCCGCGACTAGGCGCACCGACCCACCGCGACTCGACGGTACTATGGGCAGCCAAGGTGCTCCTTCACAGGGAACCCCTGCAGGGGCACCGGAGATCCCACAGGATGTCACAGGTGCCGACGGCAAGGCCCCACAACGAGGACCACTTGCGGCTTCGACGGGGCTGGGATTGTAAGATGTCGCAGCCACCGACGTCAGCTTTTTACAGTGTGACGTTTTGTCTTGCGCTCCTGCATCAACGGTCCGTTTTGGAGTCTTGGCTCAGTGTCGAGGGTCCTGCTCATCTTTTCCTGCTGCTGTGTACTTCTTACGCTGCGATGGTCGAATCACGACATCGCAGTTTTTTATAAACAGCGAAGACTGACAGGTTTCTAGTGGGGTCAAAAAAAACATCCTGATTCCCCAGAAGGGGGTCTGGGCAGGATCTGGGGGATGCCGGGGACAACCGGGGATTCCCCATTTTGACTGCCTGGAGCCACATTTGGACTGCCCGGAGCCAACAGAACCCCATTCCCAGGCTACATTTCGAATGCCTGGAGCCAACTGCAGGCCACTTCGTGTTCTCCGTGTTCCCAGAACACCACTCCCAGGCCACATTTTGACTGCCTGGAGCCAACTGTAGGGCACTTTGTGTTCTTCGTGTTCCCAGAACACCATTCCTGTAACATATTTGGACTGCCCAGAGCCAAGTGGAGGCCACTTCGTGTTCTTCGTGTTCCCACAACACCATTCCTGCAACATATTTTGACTGCCCGGAGCCAATTGTAGGCCACTTCTTGTTCTTCGTGCTCCCAGAACGCCATTCCTGTAACATATTTTGATTGCCCCGAGCCAACTGTGGGCCATTTGGTGTTCTTCGTGTTCCCAGAACGCCAGTCCTGTGCCATATTTTGAACGCCCGAGCTGAGGCAGGCTGAGGCCGAGGCAGGCTGAGGCAAAGGCAGGCTGAGGCTGAGGCTGAGGCACGCCGAGGCAGGCTGAGGGTGAGGTTGAGGCAGGCTGAGGCTGAGGCAGGCTGAGGCTGAGGCATGCGAAAGCTGAGGCCGAGGCAGGCTGAGGCTGAGGCTGAGGCAGGCTGAGGCTGAGGCAGGCTGAGACTGAGGCTGAGGCAAGCTGAGACTGAGGCTGAGACCGATGCAGGCTGAGGCTGACAGGCTGACGCTGAGGCTGAGGCAGGCTGAGGCTGAGGCCGAGGCAGGCTGAGGCTGAGGCTGAGGCAAGCCGAGGCAGGCTGAGGCTGAGGCTGAGGCTGAGGCTGAGGCTGAGGCTGTGGCTGAAGGCTGCGACTGACGCAGGAGGCTGAGCTGAGGCAGGCTGAGGCTGAGGCTGAGCTGAGGCTGAGGCAGGCTGAGGCAAGGCTGAGGCGAGGCAGGCTGAGGCTGAGGCCGAGGCAAGCTGAGGAGGCAGGCTGAGGCTGAGGCTGAGGCTGATGCAGGCTGAGGCAGGCTGAGGCTGAGGCCGAGGCAGGCAGGCTGAGGCTGAGGCCGAGAGGCAGGCTGAGGCTGAGGCTGACTGAGGCTGAGGCTGAGGATGAGGCGA
This sequence comes from Prorocentrum cordatum, assembly GCA_963575745.1. NCBI lineage: Eukaryota > Dinophyceae > Prorocentrales > Prorocentraceae > Prorocentrum > Prorocentrum cordatum. Next base: position 78,614 of record CAUYUJ010020975.1, on the reverse strand, counting down.
GGCAGGCCGAAGCTGAGACAAGGGAGCTGAATGAGGGGGGGGGGAAAAGGGGGGTGGGGAGGAGGGGAGGCTGAGGGCTGAGGGCAGGCTGAGGCTGAGGCAGCTGAGGCTGAGGCTGAAGGCAGCCGAGGCAGGCTGAGGCTGAAGGCTGAGGCTGAGGCTGAGGCTGAGGCTGAGGCAGGCTGAGGCTGAGCTGAGGCGAGGCAGGCTGAGGCTGAGGCAGGCTGAGGCTGAGGCCGAGGCAGGCTGAGGCTGAGGCTGAGGCAAGCCGAGGCAGGCTGAGGCTGAGGCTGAAACTGAGGCAGGCTGAGGCATCCGTAGGAATCCATAGGAATCCTTAGGAATCCATAGGAATCCTTAGGAATCCGTAGGCATCCTTAGGAATCCGTAGGCATAATTAAGCATCCTCAGGAATCCTTAGGAATCCTTAGGATTCCGCAGGAATCCTTAGAAGTCCATAGGAATCCATAGGAATCAGGATTCCTAAGGTTTCCTAAGGATTCCTATGGATTCCTAAGGCTACCTAAGGATGCCTTAGGAATCCCTAGGAATCCTTAGGATTCCATTGGATCCTAAGGCCGTTGCCACTGCGACTGTCATTGCGAGTGCGACTGCGACTGCGAGAAACAGCAGAATTCTACAACTGGATTCTCACCTGAATCTTAAGAGGAAGCTTCCAGATATGCTTATAGACATCGCTGTTAGGTTGCTTCGCAGGGAAATGTTTGTTCTTGCCAGCGCACCTGACGCGCTTCTATGTTCGCTACTGGTCTCCTATTGACCAGCTCATGTCATCGAACGAGCGTCTGAGATCTACGAGACCGATTTTCCTTGCCCAAGCACGTCCTGCAACAGATGCGGCCAACGCCCTCCGCCGTCGCAAGTGCCTCCTGGGACTCAGCTCGCAGAGGCTCGAGGCGCCAGCCCAGCTGGAAATCGAAGAGCACCTGGAGCGCCAGGAGGTCTTTCGCCGCCTCAGGACCCAGACTGCGGTCACAGCGATTTGTATCAATGCACTGCGCTACGCTCAGCAGTTGCTCGAAGGAGATGACGAGGCCCTTATCGATCCTTTCCCCGACCAAGGGAATTTCGTCGATGAGTTGGGCGTCGGATGTAGGCCAGAGCAGATGTGAGAGACTGATGTAGGCCAGCCTGTTGAGATGGCATGCTTCGCTGCGCTCGCTGTAAGCCCATCGTGGCAGCTGCTGCCTTTTGTTCTTCGGCTGTCCTCTCCTCCCTCCTCTGCCGAGCCCGCCTCCCGACAGAGCGGGGAGGGCAGAAGGGGCGGTCGCCCGCGCCGGCAGCCTGCCGACCGATCGTGCGCCTTGGCCGAGGATAGGGCAGGGTAGAAGACTATGTTGTCTTCAGCGAGAGCGGCCAGACGCTTGTCCCGCCTCTCTTGCTCCTCCTCCTCCTCCTCCTCCTCCTCCTCCTCCTCCTCCTCCTTGTTGCTCTCTCCGTCGGGCAGGGGTCTGCCGCCTCTTGGGAGGCCCCGCGCCCGGAGTGGCCCGGGCGCTTCCCCGCGCAAAACACGGCTCGACCGTGCCGCCCGGTGCTCTGCCTGGCAGCCATGAGGAGCGGTGTTCGGGCCTCCTCACGTGATGGGCTTGGTTTCCACCACCACTACCATAGGTTGGAGGGAGAGGTCCTCCTCCTCGTCTTCTTTCTCCTCCTCCTCCTCCTCCTCCTCCTCCTCCTCCTTCTCCAACATATGGTAGTGGTGGTGGAAATCAGTCCCATCATCACGGCTGCAAAGGGAGCGAGCAGTGGGGGCTGGGTGGAGCCCTTCGCCGAGGCTCTCGTGCCTCACCGCCGATGGTCTCCTGCCCTGCATTGACCCCGCAGGGGTCCGACGAGCGCTCAAATTTTGGGGGCTTTGAGCCCCGAGCGCCTGCCTTGCCTTGCCTTGCCTTGCCTTGCCTTGCCTTGCCTTGCCTCCTCCTCCTCCTCCTCCTCCTCCTCCTCCTCCCCCTCCTCCTCCTCGGCCCCGTCGAAGCTGACGGTAGCGCTGCAGGCCTCCAGCCATCGTTTCGAGCGAAGCGAGGGAACGTGGAGGTGCAGCGAGTGCAATATTGCGGTGCCCGCAGCTCGCCTCATCGAGGCCGCCAAGACCCAGTGCCGTGGTTTCCCTGTCTGTGTGGTGGGGGCGGGGGGCGGTGGGTTGGCGGCAGGGCGGGAAGCGCATCCTTCCCACGCAGTCCAGCGGTGGGAGCGGTTCCTCACGAGTTTCTGCGCCACCTGTGGCAAGTACGCCACGGTGGACGGGCGCCGCCCTGCGGCGAAAAGAACGGGCATCTCCCGCAGGGGCCGCGAGAATTTTAAAGCGCATCGAGGAGGGCAAGGTACCCCCGCAGAGATGCGGCGCCGATGGCCCTGCAGGCTGCCTTCGATGCGCGAGACCTCGGCGGCCTGGCGAGAGCGTGCCCGAGTGCTGCTGTAATTACCCGTGGGAGGGGGCGGTGGACCGTCCGCCGCTGCTGGGTAGTCGGCCCTCCTGTGGAGGGCCAGCTGGCCAGTAGAGGTTGCGGCGGTGTGGCGGTTGTGGGCGGGGTTCCGCTTGCACCAAAGCACCCCCGATCGGGGTTTTGCTCTCCTCTCCCTTTCCCTCCCCCCCCCCCTTCCCCGCACGACCGGGTGCTTGGCCAAAAGGTCCAACAGGTCCTCCTTCTTCTCCTCCTCCTCCTCCTCCTCCTCCTCCTCCTCTTCTCCCCCCCTCCCTTGGAGAACCTCTCTGTGGAGCCGTCTGTGGGTCTGAGGCGGTCCTGCAGTGGTTCCAGCCAGCCAAGAATGGAGGGGAGAGGTTTGAGGTTCTGGGTTTGAGTGGGTTTTTGCCGTTTTCGGTCTCCTGGGGCCGTTTGCGGGCGCTGAGACCGTCAAAAACGGATCCAGGGTGACATTTTGCGCTGGATGGACCTTGGGAGGGGTCTTAGGACAGATTTTGAGGGGATTTCCCCGATCCCCCCGTCTTGACAAATTGTCTCGGGGCCCATCCATCTCAGACCCGCTGGCCACCTCCAAACCTCTCCTCTCCTCTCGGCGGTTCAAGGGTTGTAGGCATCCCAGATGGGGTCGGAGCAGATGGGGTCGGAGGATCGCACCGCATCGCCGATGCACTAGCGATGCGGCTCGATGTGGAGTCAGTTTGTTTCCGCGCCCGCGTCGCCGATGCATCGACGATGCCGCTCGATTCTCCCACCCCATCTTTTCCGACCCCCTCTCTGGGAGGCCTCTGACCCCGATGGGTGGGGTTCCAATTACGAGAGCCTCAAGCAATGGAGGTTCAGCTCGTGATCGTTTTTTTGATTCATTGTTTGCCAATCGGCGCGGGCCCTCGCCCCCCCCTCCCCCCCCCAATGGAGTGGATCTTGGTTGTTTGTTGGCGCCTGTTTCGGGCAGGCGGGGGCTCCACCGTGGGGCGCGCTGCTGCAAGCAGTGGCGCTAAGCAGAGGCCCGGAGCCAGACCCCCCCTCCCCCTCCTCCTCCTCCTCCTCCTCCTCCTCCTCCTCCTCCTCCTCCTCCTCCTCCTCCTCCTTCCTCCTCCCCCCTCCTCCCCCTCCTCCCTCCTCTCCTCCTCCCTCCTCCTCCTCCCTCCTCCCTCCTCCTCCTCCTCCTCCTCCTCCTCCTCCTCCTCCTCCTCCCTCCTCCTCCTCCTCTCCTCCTCCTCCTCCTCCTCCCCCCTTCCGCCCAATGTCAAAACGCCGAGTAAAAAAAGGCTCACTTGTTGACCTAGAGTCAGCCCGCACAGCAAGGAGGGGTCACCCTCGCAAGGGTACCGTTGCATCCTTGCTTCCTCGGTCCACCCTTCGCCACCTTTGCTGGCCGCGCCCCGCTCGAGAAGCTTCGAGCTGGGCGCCCAAGGCCCCTGCATCCTTGTCGCACATCCTCACTGTGCGGGTTGGCGGTACGTCCCATTCTCAGCGCCCCACTCCCAGCTGCGAGCCGCCAAGATCCTCGGGGGCCTCGCGAAGGAGGCCGGAGGGCCCACCAGGGCTACCTGGGGCAGTCCGTCGGAGGGGGGCCTCGTGAAGGCCACTTCTCAGCACCCCCCAGGAGACTGGGCAGAGGAGGGGAGAACGAGGAGGAGCCCTATGCTCGAAGGGACAAAAACATAAACATACACTTCCAGCGCTCCGCGCGGATTTCTTTGATCCGCGCTGAGGCCCCCCGGCGGCGCCTCCGGCGCCGCCCATGGCGCGCTCCGCGCGCCAGGGAGTGGGGTCCAGCGCAGATCCAAGAAATCCGCGCAGAGCGCCAACAGTTCCTGTTTACGGCGTTTCTGCATCTTCTGGATGCAGGGGGATTTGGTTGACACCCACGGAATCCACGGCCAATGATTCCGATCAGATGGGGCAGAAAGTTGCCAAGTCGGTAGTAACTCAAGATCTCTTCGGATGGAGTCCTTCGCCGAGCTGTCTCCAAATCTCGCTCTCGTGTGGCCCAGCGAGGGGAACGCATGTCTGGGCAGGAGAAGAGGAGGTAGGGATGGATGCACATGTATGAACAACAGCAGTTCTTTTCTTCATCCTCGAAGCTGCTGCCAGCCCTCAAGACGCATGTGCACGCGCGTGCGGAGCGAAAGTGAACACCCCATTTTGAAAACATTCTGCCCTCCACCGGTGCAAATGTCACAAGCCTTGAAGACGAATGCAAGCGGCGCTAAGGCAAAAGTGGGGGAACAAAGAATAACATACACGTGCATACCAGGCGGTCCGCGCGGATTTCTCGGATCTGCGCCAGGCCCTCCTGGCGGCGCCTCCGGCGCCGCCCCAGGCGCGCTCCGCGCGCCAGGGAGGGGGGTCCGGCGCCGATCCGAGAAATCCGCGCGGACCTCCGAGTGTTTCTGTCTATGTCACTCTTCCTTCTCCTAGAATCCTAGAAGGCCCCATGTTTAGGAGGGGAAAAACACACACAGACACAATTAATCGTCAATTCCTAGGAACATATAGGAAAATATGGGAAGTGGGGGGGAAGACAACAAAAACCCAGAACATATGGGACAATATGGGGAATATTTTTACTTGTGTGCATTTATTTGTGTGTTCTGGGGCCCCTTCACATGTAGAGCTCGCCCTCACTCCTCGTAGACGAGGGTGCGCGGCGCCGCCGCGCGAGGCACCCCGTCGTCAAGGCGGCCTTCCCTCCACCCGTGTGCACGGGCGCTGCAGTGACACCGCTCTGGTCAGGAGCGATAGAAGGGCGTACACGTACATGAATCCACGTTGGTTTCGAGAGTACGCATTGCGCAAATGTTCGTATAACGCGGCCGGTCTCGCGGATCGAGGGGCCGTGTTCATGTGCATAGCCGGGCGCGTACGTCCTTTGTGGGCTCCCTATCTGGGCTGGGGGGGCAGGCTCTGGTGTTCGGGGCGCTCCGCAGACCCAGGTCGGGGAACCTACACGCCGGTCGTTGAAAGCAGGTTGATGCCTGGGCCTGTCCCTCGACAGAAGGAATACCCAAAAATCTTGAAAACTAGTATGGGGACGATTTTTCGAGTAATTCTAACTATTTTTGAGCATTTTGGGGGGTATTTTCATTTTTCGTCCAAAATCCGCCTGTAGGAGGACATGCCCGACCTACGAGTAGGTACTTTTGGACTCCCAGGTTCCAATCTGCTGTAGGCGCCTTCGTACTTGAATGGGCGGGCTGCGAAACCCAATCTATTTTCAACGCCTCCCTACGTCATGCTTCTACCGAAGTGCGTCTGCCCACCGATGGGTACTCGTGGCCGAGGCTCGCCATGGCCATGGGGGGCCCCTTCACTCCGTGCGGTGGGGGCGCTTGTTAAGGAATGTGCCCAGGAGGCTGCAGGCCCTGGAGGATTCCTTAATTATCTGAGGAGGCAGGCTGTGATACTCCAGATTTCGTAATAAAAGGGAGGGGGTCTGGACCCTCCAAGACAAGCCATTTCAGACTCCCCCTCGTTGGAGAACCCTCCAAAACATCGTCCCCAGACCCCCCCAGGCCCTCCAAGATAGCCTGGAAGAGACCCCCCCTTTATTACGAAATCTGGAGTATCCATGGCCGATCCACGATTCGAGTTCCACAGGCTTCCAGACCCTGGATTCCTTATCGACGGGTTCCTTGTTCAAGGCCCCCGCCGTACCCAGCGTTCCCTACGACAGCGCGAGGACTGCAGCTGCCACGCGTTTCAGGCTTCAGGATCACTCGTGGCGAGGCAGTCTCGGGGCCCGCCCTACCCACACGCCTGGGGTGTGGCAGGGGTCAGCTCTCTCTCTCTCTCTCTCTCTCTCTCCCCTTCTCACCACGGAAGGGAGTGCAAGAAGAGGAGCCTGAGCGTGGCCCTCTCCTCTTCCTCCTCCTCCTTCTCCTCCTCCTCGTCCTCCTCCTCCTCCACCTCCACCTCCTCCTCCTCCTCCTCGTCCTCGTCCTCCTCCTTCTCTTCGTCGTCGTCGTCCTCCTCCTCCTCTTCGTCCTCCTCCTCCTCCTCCTCCTCCTCCTCCTCTCGTCCTCCTCCTCCTCCTCCTCCTCCTCCTCCTCCTCCTCCTCCTCCTCCTCCTCCTCCTCCCCCTCCTCTTCTCTGCGCCCGCGCGCTCCTTCTCCCAGCTGCTGCTCTCACGCTGTCATGATCCCGTGCGGCCGCCGACCAGGCAACAATGTAGGAAGAAGAGGACGAGGCGGAGGATGAGGGCAAGGGGTAGATGTAGCGAGAGGGGAGGACACGCTCGTGCAATCGAGGGGAGGAGGCGGAGGATGAGGAGGAGCGGAGCGGAGGGGAGCAGGATGAGGAGGAGGACCTTCCCATCTGCTCCTCCCTTCCTCTTCCCCCCTCTGTGCCGGTCCTACTCCACACTCCCCCCTTCCATTCTCCTTTCCTTGCTCCTTCCTTGTTCCTTCCTTACTCATTCCTTACTCCTTCCTTACTCCTCTCCTCCCCTCCCCTCCCTTCCTAACTGCTCCATCATTCCTCCCCCCCCCTCCCTGACTCCTCCCTCCCCTCCCCTCCCCCCGTGCCCCGCGCCTGCTCCCCAGCGCTCCAGCCTCCAGTGACAGTGTTGCCGCCCGTTCCTCCTCTTTCTCCTCCCCTCATCCTCTCCCTCCTCTTCCTCTTCTCCTCTCCAGCTCTCCTCCTCCCCTCCTCTCCTCCTTCTCCTCCTCCTCTTCCTCCTCCTCCTCCTCCTCTTCCTCCTCCCCTCCCTTCCTCTTGCTCTTCCTCACCCCTCCTCCATCCTCAGCCCCAACCCCCTCCCCTTCCCCCTCCCCCAGGCAGGGTCCAGCAGAGATGCAGCTTGTCACAGGATTCTGCAATCCTTGTGTGTTCATTTCAGTTGGATTGCTTGCGCCGTCGGTAGTTCCATTCCGAGCCCCTCCCCTCCCCCTCTCCTCACTACCCACTCCCCTCCTTTTCGCAGGCACTGGCAGGAACCTGTGTTTTGGGCGCGGTGGTCTTCCCCTCGGGGCCGCCGTAGTCTGTGAGGTGACTGGCCCCTTCTGGCTTCCTCGGTGATTGTGGTCGGGTGGCCAGGCTGGCACTGGGAACTACGCGTTCGCCACAGCGCCTTGGCGCCCTCCCCCCACTCGCTCCTGTCGACGAGCGACGCTCGACCCATGCCCCTGGTGCCGCCCCTCGCTCTGGGCGCCAGGGGTAGCAGGGCGGAGGAGGAGGAGGAGGAGGAGGAGGAGGAGGAGGAGGAGGAGGAGAAGCGTGGCCTCGGAGGCCAAGGACGTGTCCACGTCCCTGCTCTGGCTCCTCGTGGGGACCGCGCGCGAGCAGGGGCATATCGGCAGCACGCCGATCGCCTGTCCTGCCCAGCTCCTCTCATCCGGCGCCTCCCCTCGCCTCGTTCCCCCATGCTGTGCTCTGCCGTGCTCTTCTGCGTCATGCTTTGGCATCCTTCGCGTACCCTCTCTTGGCGTCATGGCCCTGCTCGACATACGACTGTGGCGAACAGATGGGATATCTGCGCCACGGTAAGGGATGGGAGGGAATGGCAGGACGTCAGCTGTGACGTTCGCGCACCTAGCTTGCCTTCCCCCCCTGTCCCTCCTCCCCCTCTCCTCCTCCTCCTCCTCTCTCCTCCTCCTCCTCCTCCTCCTCCTCCTCCTCCTCCTCCTCCTCCCCTCTCCTCGTTCCCCCTCCTCCTCTTCCTCCTCCTCCTCCTCGTCCCCCCCTCGCTCCCCCCACCTGTCCCCGGGTCCCTCCCCGCCGCCCGCGCGCCCGCCCTGCGGCGGCCTCTCGCCAGTGGCCGCTCGCCCTCGAGATCCTCGGCGCGGCGCGGCGGTGGCGCTTCCCGCTGGGCCCACCCCACCCGCGCGAGGGAGGAGGTAGAGGTGGGAGGTACAGGGAGGAGGAGAAGGAGGAGGAGGAGGAGGAGGAGGAGGAGGAGGAGGAGGAGGAGGGAGGAGGGAGGAAGGAGGAGGGGGGAGGGGGAGGGGGGGGGGAGGGGGAGGGGACAAGCTAGGTGCGCTCGCGTCATATCTGACATCCTACCCCTCCCTCGCATCCCTTACCATGGCGCAGATCCCCTTTCTACTCGCACAGTCGGATGTCGAGCAGGGCAATGATCCCGAAAGGGTACGCGATGCATTGTAGAGCACGGCATGGCATGGCGTAGAAGAGCACCGCAAAGCGTAGTATCAACCTAGCATTGCATTGCATGCCGTGGCATGGCACGGGAAATGACGCCAGCGCTGCAGCGGGAGCACGAGTCGAAACGAGCGGAAGCGCGGAAATGAGGCCAGCGCTGCAGCGGGAGCACGATTCGGAACGAGCGGAAGCACGGAAATGAGGCCAGCGCTGCAGCGGGAGCACGACTCGGAACGAGCGGGGCCCGAAAATGAGGCCGGCGCCTCAGCGAGAGCAGCATTTTGAAAAAAAATGCAGGCGAAAACCCAACTCCGGGGAACCCTGTGTGTAAAAAACAGTACGCGGGGGGGGGGGTCGGACACTCCCAGGCCGTCATCAGGGGAAGAGGGAGAGTAGTATTCATATTGAGTAATTGTGGAGGGGGAGGGGGAGGGGGAGGGGGAGGAGGAGGAGGAGGGGCGACCCGGCGAGGCACAAATTGTCAAACACCCATAGGTTGTACCATATTTTTGAAAGTTCCCAGTTTGCGCGCGCAGCTGGACCGCAAAGGCGTTCTGTGGAGGCCAAGCTGGCTGTGGAGGGCCCCAGGAGCTGGCTGTGGAGGCCAAGCACGGGCCTCAACGGCGCCGAAATGGAGCCGAGATGCGGCCCGAAAGTGTCGCCAGAAGGATTTGAAAGTCGAGCTCGTTTTGGAAGCCGTCTTGAACCCGTCTTGCGGCTCGAAAAGTGTCGATGCCGCAGCCAGGCGGCTGAGTCGCGTAGGCCTCCGGGGCGGAAACATGTAGGGGCCTAAAGCCTTGTAAGGAGCTCTCACGATTGAATCCCACGTGCCCCTCAGCCCTGTGGGCGAGCGGATTCAAGTGGCTCAGTTTCGTCATTCCGCCGACCCCCCGGGTAGGGCCTCTTGGAGGGCTCTTGGGGGCATACCGGGGGGGGCTTTTCAAGGCTTCTTGAGGGCCCCTTGGGGGCTTTTTGGGAGCCTCGTGGGGACCTTGGGGGCGCCTCGGGGGCCTCTGGGCGTCGATTGGAGCCATCTTGGGGGGAAAGGCTCGGCATGACAACTCGTACCCCCCCTTCGGGGCCCACCTTAGGGTCCTCTTGGTGCTCTTTTGGGCCGTCTAGGGAGCCCTCGGGGCCGTCTTGTGGCCCTTCTGGGCCGTATTAGGGCCCCCTTCAGGGCCTCGTGGGGACTTGGTGGGCCGTCTTGGCCCGATCTTCTGGGTCCCTTGGGCCGTCATTAATCCTATCAAGGCAGAACATGCGTGCATGCAGAACGTGCGCGTTTTTCTAGGGTGATGCCTCTTGGGGCCTTCTCTGCGGTCCTCTTGGAGCTCTCTTGGGACGTCTTGGAGATTTGTTGGCCTGCCTTGCGACTGTTTAGGGTTGTTTTGAGGCCTTTCCGGCGTGCAGGAGCCCAGCTTGCGCAAGTTTGGATGGAAGTTTGGGCATTTTTGGAAGCAACGGCTCTAGATTTGGAGGCTCTGCAAGCTTTCAGGGTCATTTGTAAGCTCGTCCCTCGCTCCCCTCAAACGCGATGTTGTACCATAGTGGGTGGGAAAAGCTGGAGGGGGACAGCCAAACGTCTCACACGCTTGTTGATCCCCTGACAAACGGGGCTCGGCAGATGCTGTATTCGCTGACAGTTGTGAAGGATCTGCCAGTGTTGAATGGCGCAGCAGTGTGCAGAGGGAGGAGGGAGGAGGGATGCAGAGGAGGAGGTGGAGGAGGAGGAGGAGGAGGAGGAGGAGGAAGGAGAAGGAGGAGGAGGAGGCGGAGAATGAGGAGGAGGAGGATGATGATGATGAGGAGGGAGGGTGGATGGGGAGGAGGAGGAGGAGGAGGAGAGAGAGGAGGAGGAGGAGGAGGAGGAGGAGGAGCGGTCGGCCAGGACTGGGGCGGTGAATAGCCGACTCGGTTCCAAGCGTGCCCCCGCACCGCGCAGCTCGAAGCCGGCGGCACGCAGAACGGGGGGCTGTGGTCTCTTCCTCGTCCTCCTCCTCCTTCTCCTCCTCCTCCTCCTTCTCCTCCTCCACCCTCCTCCTTCTCCTCCTCCTCGTCCTCCTTCTCCTTCCTCCTCCTTGCGGAAGGGGCAGTGGCTCGACGATTCGAGTCAGGTTGCGAAAGGACCGAGGCGAGCTGCGCGTGATCGACTTGTGGCATGTTTGAAGGAGACGCGCATTTTGATGCAGAGCGAGGGCTTCAAGATCTCTCCCAAGAGCGTGGTGGTCTGCACCAAGCTCGCGGATGCCAAGGAGATCGTGAGGCGCCTCAAAGCGCTCGGTTTCTCGGTGACAGCGGCGGCGCAGACTCCGTATCTTGGCGTTGATGTCGGCGGTGGGCGACGACACGTTCGTGCGACCAGGACGGCAAGAGCAGCTCGTCACCAGAGAATGCACAGTAAGGTCGTGAAGTACGCGCGCACGGCGCGTAGGTACAGGCTGACGGCACGACTGGAGCAGCAGGGTGCAGCAGCCGCGGGGACACATGCCCATCGGGTTCATGGAGTTTTCGGCCACAGAATCAGGCAGATGAGGACGTTCCTGTGCGATGCATCTAGCCCTCGGCTCACAGGGCGGTGCGTTACGACGCTGCTGGACTTGCGTGCTCCAGGGCGCGATCCAGCATATCGGATGCCACGGGAGTGCCTGCAGATGTGGGTTCGGACATGGTTCACGCAGCCTGCGATGCGTAGCGGCATCGAGCGAGTTTGGAGGCAGCTTGCCCAAGAGTTTCGCTCCATGAGTCCGCAGCGGCACAGCCGCCACATACGAGGGCCGCAGGCTGCAGTGATTGCCCACCTTCTGCGGGAGGTCTGGGAACCAGGGAGACCAGTCGACTGGCGTGTTCAGAGCGACGGGTCGGAGATCCAGCACAGCTGGCACTTCAATCCAGAGGTTCTCACAGGATTGAAGAAGGTTGATGTGCCAAAGGCTTTCTTACAGGAGTACGAGGGCGCCGTCATGCAGAGGTTGTGGCGTCAGGCCGCAACTCATTTTGATGGCGCTGGCATGGAGGGAGGGAGTGGCGACAGTGCTGGTTTGGCGCTCGCGTAAACCAGGACTCCATGACGAACTTCAGGTTTGCAGATGACGTGTTGTCACTTGAAACAACGTGGGCGCATATGAGGCGAATGCTTGAGGATTTGCAAAGACGTGGAGGAGCAGTTCGCCTGAACTTGCATATGGGTAAGATTTAGACTATGTCGAATGTGGAGTGTCGCAATGGTGTCCTTCGTCAACCTAGCGTTCCTGGTGGTGGTCGCTTTGTCGGTGTGTTACCATTTGATGGCGATACGGTGTATCTTGGGAAGGTGATTTCTTTTCTTTCCCGACAGGGAGATCGGGCGTAAGATCTCCAGCAGTAGTGCCGCGTTCGGCATGTACAAGACTGAGCTGACGAACCCCCGTTATCCGTTGAGTTACGTATCGCGTTTGTTCAATGCTGTTTTTTGTGATGTAGATATACACAAAACATAACGGCAGTGGGCGCTTGACAACGATCGCTGGAACAGCGCACGCGTTGACAGTGCAGGAGCGTAGCATGATGCGCGCAATTCTGTTTACACCGTGGATGTACTACGAGCTGGCAGACGGGAGCGTTGACGCCGAGCGTTGAGTGGATTGGATCTAACGTGACCCCCATAGGGCCGAGCATGACTCCCATAAGTTTGGCGTTCCTGGTCTGGTAGAACAGCATCAGATCCGGAAGGACAGGTCGTGGACAAGATCGACGAGTGCTGCGACAGGCGTTGGTCGAAGAGAGTGGGTGATTGGAACCTTGAGGGAGTCCGTCTGACCGGGCGCTCCTGCAAATGAGTTCCTCTCTGCGAGGCGAGCGAGCCCGACGCCTTCGCAGGCACGGCCCCCCCCCCCCCTCGGAGCGACTCCTGCTTCCAGCCCTGCCTGGCGAGTGCGTGGTGCTTCCTGCCTCACCACTGCTCGCTGCGTGCGGCAGTGCGGGCGCGGAGCTCAAAACGCGCATCACTGCGATTCCAGTTCTCGTTCTCCGACCCCCGCTTCGGAGGGCACCAACTATACACCAACACCGATCCTGGCCCAGGAACACCCTGGGCCCAGGATCGGTGTATATGCCTTCTTGCCCAAGGCAGGAGGGCGTATACACCGATCCTGGGCCCAGGGTGATCCTGGCCAGGATCGGTGTTGGTGTATAGTTGGTGCCTTCCTACCGCTCCCGGGGCGGGCTCGCTTTCCAGTATTGCGCCGGATGAGCGGCCAGCGGGCTTCTTGGTTCGCAACTTCTGTGCGGAGGCTTGATGCGCTCGGGCGGTCTCCACAGCGGAGCGCGCGCGCCTCCAGCGTTCGTCTCGTCTCCCGTCCTCTCGTCTCGTCTCGTCTCGTCTCCTCCTCTGCCTCCTCTTCCTCCTTCTCCTCCTGTTCCTCCTTCCCTCGGGGGTGGGCAGAACCCCCAACAGTGACACGTCGATTAGTGAATTGTCTGTTTTCGGTTCTCGAGGTGGCGCCGTAGCCGTGATTTTCCAGGCTTGCGCCCGCCAGGTTTGGGCCCGAAGTCGTTTTCACTAAACCACGTTTTACTAAAGGTGGGTCTGTCCATCCCCGATTCCCCTTCCTCTCCCGGGATGGGGAAGTTGGTTCTCTTTCTTGTTGGCCCCTCTGCTTTGGGCTTGGGACCCCCTCCTGTGCGGTCCTGTGCACGGCCTGAACGCTTGCAGCCCAGCAGGGCCGTTACGGTGGCGGCTTCGCGAGGGGTATCCAGCATGGGAGGCTTGGTTCAAAACGGCGCATTGTGTTGGGTTTGTTTGTGTCCACTTCCTCTCCTCCCCCCCGTCCTCCTCCTCCTCGTCCTCCTCCTCCTCCTCCTCCTCCTCCTCCTCTCACTCCTTGTCCTCTTGTTTTCTCATCTCGCCCTGCCCCTCTCCTGCTCCTCATCTTGTTTCTTTGCCTCCTCTACTCCCTCCTCCTCCTCCTCCTCCTCCTCCTCCTCCTCCTCCTCCCTCCTCCTCCTCCTCCTCCTCCTCCTCCTCCTCCTCCCTCCCCCTCCCCCTCCTCCTCCTCCTCCTCCTCCTCCTCCTCCTCCTCCTCCTCCTCCCTCCTCCTCCTCCTCCTCCTCTTCCTCCTCCTCATCCGCCTTTCCCCTCCTTCTCCTTGCCTCCTCCTGCCCCCCTCCTGCCCCTCATCCCCTCCGCCCCCTCCCGGGGGGCACTCGTGGCCGCGGCTGGGCGCGGCCCGACGAGCGCGCCAGGACGGCGTTGCCTTTTTCGCCCTGGCCCTGGCCAGAACCTGCTCGCTGATCGAAACTTAGACCTTCATCGTATGGGAACAAGTCGCCACGGAGGTTTTTGTCGCAGTCTGCTGCGCCCGGGGGCCCTCGCTGGGCCCTGCGACCCCCAGGACACGACCCAGGACGAAAGACTGGTCCCCGGGAAGCGGTCTTTAGAGTCTGGCGACGACGACGACGGGAGTTCTGGGGATCCGGTAGCTTGGCATCGCTCGGACGTCTGCATTTTCTTTTCGGCGACGGCCATCGAGGACCATCCTTGATCATTCGGCGAAAAAAACACGCACGAAATCGAAAAATACACGAGGAATGGACGTCCGAGCGATGGCGAGGTAGTGCAACATGATCAAGACCTCGGAGCTCGGGGAGCCCCTTCCCCGTCCCCTGTCGAACTCTTCGCCCGGCCGGGCCCGGGCGGTGTCGGCAACAGGCGCCGCCGTCCCCGTGCCACTTCCACGGGGTGTGTCGTGCGCGCTCTGGGATCGGGCGAAGAGAACTATGCACATGCACTGATCCTGGCAAGGCCCATCCTGGACCCAGGATCGGTGCATATGCCTTCCTGGCCAAGGTAGGAGGGCGTATGCACCGATCCTGGGCTCAGGATGGGCCTGGCCAGAATCGGTGTATGTGCATAGTTCTTTCTCCTCTATGGGAGGCACGGTCCCAGCCCCGCGCGGGGTTCACATCATGGCGTGGCCGCTGTGGCGCCCGCTCCCCGCTCGCTCCTCTTGCCGGGGCGCCGACCTGGCGCACTCGCTCCTCCACCGTGGCCCCTCGCTCTCCATATGCTCCGCCCGCCTTCTCGCCCCGGCTCTCCCTGCGCCTGGCTCCCGTCTCCTCCCTCCCTCCCTCCCTCCCTCCTCCCTCCTCCCTCCCTCCTCCCCTCTCTTCCTCCCCTCCCTCCCTCCTCCCGAAGAGGCCCACGATTCGGATGTCGAGGTGGCCTCGGAGGCCTCTAGTGACGGGCGCTGGGCGCCCGAACGCACTGGCTTCAGGCCGCTCGCTCATCTCATCTCATCTCACCTCCCTCCCCCCTCCCTCCTCCCCCCCTCCCTCCTCCCTTCTCGTCCACCTCCCGTCCTCGTCCTCGTCGTCGCGGCGTGAAGACGGCGCGCTCCCCCTCCTGCGCGTCGCCGACCGAGCGTCCCCCCTCCGCCGGCGCCGCCTCTGGCGCCGCGCACCCCGGGGGCAGCCGCGATGACGGGCACGCTCGCCCGGCAGACCTCGACGGACTCGGAGCGGAGGACCCGGGAGGAGATGCGGAGGAAGATGCAGGCGGCGACGCTCGTCTGGGCCTCCCAGATGGGATCGGAGGAGGATGGGGTCGGAGGGTCGCGCCGCATCGCCGATGCAGCGCCGATGCGGTTCGATGTGGGGCCCGACTTGCTTCACGTCGACGTCGCCGATGCATCGCCGACGTCGACGACGCATCGCCGGTACGTCGCCGACACATCGCCGATGCAGCTCCGATGTACGGCGATGCGGCGCGATCCTCCGACCCCACCTATCCGGACCCCATGTAGGAGGCCTCTGGTTCGTCCTCGTCATCGTCGTCGCCGTCGGGGTGTGTTGACTGGCCAGTTGGGCGGCGCGCCCCCGGGTCGGAAGCGAGGGGGGGCGGGGGCTGCTCGGGAGGTGTCGGAGCGTGAATTACCTACCCCGCTTTCGCTTCCAGGCAAAACCAAGCCATCCCACGCGCCTCCTCGTCAAGCGGCCTGACCAGTACAGGCCGCAATTTGGCATCGTTTGGTATCTCTTGGAAGCGAGGGTGGTCAAAAGCGAGGTAGGTTTGTTTTCCCTCTAAGGTGGCGGGGCTTCGGCAAGGGAGCAGCAGCCTTCTCTCGAGAGGCCAGGGGCCGTCGGTGCGCCCGGAGAGGGCATCCGCCCCGGTCGGTCTGCCCTCCTCCGCGCCGCCGAGCAGTGATTCCACCTCTGGAATGAGGTCGGGCGCGTCCCTCTGCAGACAAATGCAACAAGGAGGTTGCATTTGAGTCGCGAATTATTCCTCATCTGTAGTGCCACCCGTGTGCTGCTGTTCCCTGCTTTGAACGGGGGTCCAAGGGCATGGAGTGCCCGGCATGGTGCAACAAGGAGGTTGCATTTGAGGCGCGTTCTATTCATATGTAGTGCCACCCGTGTTCTGTTGCACCCTGCTTTGAAAAAAAAGAGTTAATATGTCAAAACATGCTGGACGATTTTTGTCATAAAGCATGATGTGCGCCCCAAATCCGCCCGTATGAGGACATGCCCGACCTACCCCTCGAGTGGCGTTCGGGGTGTTGTCAGCCAGTTGTTCTTGCGCACGGCATGTGCCCGGCCATCGAGCATCTACGCTGCGATCTCGGGGTGTCGCAGCGTGCCTGTGCCAAAGCGGCCGCCTAAGATGCGGTGCTTCCGACTGCCAAGTTCATTCGGCCGATCGTATCTACCGAAGCTGATATGTATCATTATCACCGTGATCATTGTTATCGTCATCATTATCATCATCATCAGCATCATCATCATCGTTATCATCATTGTCATCATCATCAGCAGCATCATCATCAGCAGCATCATCATCATCAGCATCATTACCATCATCAGCATCATCGTCATGATCATGATCATATTCATGGTCATGATCGTGATCATGTATGAACATGAGCTTCCAGATTTTCGCGCTGATCTCTTGGGTCCGCCTTGGATCCACCTGGCGACGCCTCCCGCGCTGTCCCTGGCGCACTACGCGGACCCGGGCGAGGTGTCGGCGCCGATCCAAGACATCCGCGCGGACCTCCGAATTCATGTTAATGCAGCTCCTTCTTCTAGTCGCAACGGTCGTCATTGCCGACGTCGCCAGGTGATGATCTGTCAGCTGCTTGATTTCTTTGCTCTCACGCCGTCTTTTTTTTATCAGGGGTGTAGTGATGGCCGCCGTGGCAATCCTTGATTCGATTGATCTTGAACGTGCTAGACGCGATGCACGCGCGCAAGTAAGCCAGCGAGAGCAACGTCGGAAGGAGGGTGTCGACTGCGCGGACCTTCGCTGGTGAGCGGCCCGCGGAAGCTGTCGTCTTCTCCACGCGGCGTGCTGCGATGGCGGCCTGCGCAGTCCACCGGGTGATGTCGCCCTGTCCCAGTGCGCAATCGCAGGCCATTTCTCTCCCCCAATCCCCGACTTCCGCCAGAAAAGTTTGGTCGCTCAGAAAAGGGGAGGAATCTTGGGATACATCCCGAGGGGGCTATTCGGACGCACCCCTGTCGAGGATGGACGCCCCCCCCCTCGTATATCCCAGGGTTGGGCCCCAAATTGTTGATCCTCTCGAAAACCTCACGGAGCCTGGGATAGGGGTCGACGCATCCCCTGTTACGCAAGACTCGCTTCTCCGTCACCCAGGTGGCGACGGTCGACATGAGTGCCAAGGGCGCGAAGGACGACTTCAACCGCTCGCTGCAGGAGACAGGCTTCGCGGTGCTCGTCAACCACGGCGTGGACCGCAAACAGATCGAAGGCGTCTACGACGAGTGGCGCAGCTTCATGATGTCGTTGGACGAGAAGGTGAAGGCGGAGGGCGGCCACAATTGCATCAGTGAGTACATCCGCTCTACCGACGTCTTCGACGGATACTTCCCGATGGACCTGGCGGAGACAGCTAAGAGTGCTGACGTTAAGGACATCAAGCACTACTACCACCTGTACTTCCCCCACGGCCGGTACCCGAAGGAGGCGCTGGTGGCTGATGACGATGATGGACGGACGGACGGACGGATGGACGGACGGACGCCGAGGAGGATGATGATGATAGTGACGATGATGAGGACGAGGATTTGGATGTGGATGATTGTGAGGTTGCGGTTAATGATGGTGGTCACGATGATTCCGATGATGATGATTATGATGATGATGATGATGATGATGATGATGATGATGATCATGATGATGATGATGATGATGATGATGATGATGATGATGATGATTGGTGATGATGACGATGATGATGATAATGATTACGATGACGATGACGATGACGATGATGATGACGATGTTTTTTTGATTCTGGCGTGTGATGATAGTGATGATGATGACGACGATATTTACGATGATGCTGATGAGTGCTGAAGGCGATGGTGGTACAGCTGCCAATAACAATCATGGTCATCGTGATGCTGATGATGATGATGATGATGATGATGATGATGGTGGTAACGATGACAATAACGATGACGATGGTGATGGCGATGATGATGCTGATGATGATGCTGATGATAGTGATGGTGGTGATGATGATGGCTGTGCTGGTGGTGGCCGTGTTGATGATGCTGATGATGAATATGATGATCAGATGTTGATGATGAGTCTGATTATGGTGGTGGTGGGGATGGTGATGACACTGATGATGAGGATGATGATGACGATGACGATGATGGGCGCCTCGCCGCGTAAGTATGCATGCGTGCCCACATGCAGGTGTGTCTGTATGAAAGTATGTATACATGTATGCAGGTATGTATGCATGTATGCATGTATAGGTGTGTGCATGTATGTATGCATCCATGCATGCATGCATGCACATAGGTATGTATGTAGGTATGTGCGTACGTGTGTGTGTGTATGTTCGTATGTATGTGTGCATGTATGCGTGCATGCATGTACGTGTGTATGTACGTGCGTGCAGCCGTACGTATGTATGTATGTATGTGTGCATGTAGTGTATGAACGCGTGTACGTACGTGTATGCATGTATGCATGCATGCATGTATACATGTACGTATGGCTGTGTGCATGAATGTATGTACACCGCACTCACATCTATACCCCTGGGTGGGTGTATGTGCGGCCGTTTTTGCGCTGTCATGTGCGCGCATGTGCGCGGCATGTGCCAGTCATGTGCCAGGCCTGTGCGGTCCTTCTTGGATGGACTTCCTACTGTGCACGTCGTGCCCGGGCATGTGCGGGGGCATGTGCGCTGTGTTTTGATGTATCCATCATACGCACATGCACGCACAGTCCGACGCACATGCGCGCACATGCCTGCACATGCGGGAGGTGTTCGAGAATCGCAGATCTGTCATCGGCACATGCACGCACATGCCTGTGCAACCTCTCTTCGGGAGGCCGCGCGGGCCCGCACATGCACGCACATGCGGTGAAGCGCACGGGCGCACATGCGTGCACATCCCAATGCACATGCACGCTCATGCCCTACGAGCTGTCTGGGACCCCTGTGCCTCCAATGCCTCCTGGCCTTCGCAGAGCTAACCTGGGGCGTGCCAGGGTTTCCTGAAAGAGTTTGTTGTGCGTTTAGACTCGCCCGCTGCTGGCGGGGGCGGTTATTCGCCCGGTTCGTGAGCTGGCGGTGGCGCGCCCGCCTAATAAAATACTCTCCCGCGCGCCTTCTCAGCTCGGCCGGAGAAGCAGGGATGGGGGGGGGGAGGTGGAGGGGGGGGGAGGAGGGGGGGGCGGAGGAGGCGGGCGCCCCCGGCCACTGGCCAGCCTGCCTGTTCGGCTCGGCCAGAGGAGAAGGAGGAGGAGGAGGAGGAGGAGGAGGAGGAGGAGGAGGTGAGAGTTGCGAGGCTGTCTCAGGCGAAAGTGGCTTGACGGCCCGAGCTCAGGGAATCTCGGAATCGCTGGCCTGGCTCGGCCACCGGCGAGCTCGGCCTGTGCGAATACTGTGCGTACCTGTGCAGTGCATGTGCGGGACGTGCAAGAATGCCGGGGCCGGCGTTCGTCTCCGGACGCCGGCGCGTTCGCGTCCGGCCAGTTCCGCGTGAGACGTCGTCGGCAATTTGGAGGCCGACGTGCTTTGACATGAAGTGATCTGGCCACCTTCGCCTGAGACATCCTCGCAACTCTGGTCTCGGAGATGCCCTGCCCCATGGTGGCCCGGCCACTTTCGCTTGAGACATCCTCGGGACTCTGGGTTTCGAGACGCCCTGAGCTGAGGTGGTTAGACCACTTTCGCATGAGACATCCTCGCAACTCTGACCTCAGAGATCTCCTGCCCCATGCTGGTCAGGCCACGGTCGCCTGAGACATCCTCGCAAGTCTCGATTCCGATATGCCCCGAGCTGAGGTGGTCAGCCACTGTCGCCTGAGACATCCTCGCAACCCTGATCTCAATGATGCCCTGCTCGATAGTGTCTCGGCCCCTTTCGCCTGAGACATCCTCGGACCTCTGGGTTCCGAGACGCCCTGAGTTGAGGTGGTCAGGCCAGTCCTGCCTGAGACATCCTCGCAACTCTGGGCTCCGAGATGCCCTGGGCTGAGGTGGTCAGACCACTCTCCCCAGAGACATCCTCGCAACTCTGACCTCAGAGATCTCCTGCCCCATGGTGGTCAGGCCACTTTCGCTTGAGACATCCTCACAACTCAGACCTCGGAGGTGTCCTGCCCCATGGTCGTCTGGTCACCTTGACCAGCGACATCCTCGCCACTCTGGTTTCCAAGATGCCCTGCCCCATGGTGATCCGGCCACGCTTGCCTGAGACATCCTCGGAACTCTGGGTTGCGAAATGCCCCGAGCTCAGGTGGTCAGGCCACTATCGCCTGCGACATCTCTGCGGCATGTGCGGGCATGTGCGTCTATGCTTTCAGAGTTTTGCTTGACCGTGCATTCGACTGTGCGTCGGACGGTGTGGCATGTGCGCGCATGTGCGGCAATGCTGTTGAGGCTTTTGTATGCATGGGCATGTGCATGCGACTGTGCGGCATGTGCCTGCATGTGCGGCCCCTTCCGGACCACAATTTCAAAGTGAGCACTATAGAAGTGAGCGCTATAGAAGTGAGTCCGGTGTAGGTATGCAGGTATGTAGGCATGCATGCACTCCTCCTCCTCCTCCTTTTCCCCCGTCTTCCCCAGGGCCCTAGGGAACCCCTTCACCTCCCCTTTTCCCCGCCCTCCCTCCAGCTACGTCCAGCCGCGGCGGAGAGAAGGGCACCCAAAGTGCCACTTAGGCCGCCGTGGGTGGACCGTGGAAGTCTTGGAAGCCACTTGGGCAGTCCCCGTGGTTCTTGGAAACCCCAGAGAAGAAGTATGGTTTATAGAGGTTCCCGAGAGTCCAGCCATCCAGCTTAGACAGAATTTGACTGCGTGCGAAGCGCGCGATGGATCTTCTGTGTATATATATACGTGTATGTATCACAGGTCTGGGGTCCCGGGGCCCCCAAAGTGTACTGATCTGTTTTCCAAGAGGGCTTCAAGACGGCCGAGATGCCCTCAAAGGAATTCCCAAGAGGCACTCGGGAGGCGAAACTAGTAGTTTTTGTTTCAAGGGGTTTTGAAGGTTTTTCGTGTTCTCGCTGTTTCGTGCTTCCGACGGTCCAAAACAGCCCACGAGGCCTCAGAAATCATTTCGAAACGGCCCAAGAGGCACCCAAATAGGGCGCCACGACGGTGCAAGCGAGTCCCGAGACGGCCCAAGAGTGCCCCAAGACTGTCCAAGAGGCGCCCAAGATCGCCCAAGAGGGCCTACAAGAGGGCCCCAAGAAGGGGAACACGAACCGACAATTCGAGCCTTCTGACCTAAG
Source organism: Prorocentrum cordatum (assembly GCA_963575745.1). NCBI lineage: Eukaryota > Dinophyceae > Prorocentrales > Prorocentraceae > Prorocentrum > Prorocentrum cordatum. Next base: position 57,305 of record CAUYUJ010020975.1, on the reverse strand, counting down.
AGGCCTCCAGGAGGCCCCCTAGAGGCCCCACGAGGCCTCAAAGGGGCCCAAAACGACGCCCCACGAGCACCCTAGACGGCCCCCAAGAGGCCTCCAAAACTGTCTCCAAGAGGCCCCCGGGAAGCCTCCCACGAATTCCAAACGAACTTCCAAGAGCCTCTAACCCACAACCGTGAACCCAAGATCTTCTTCTCAGGAGACCCCCAGGAGGGGTCAAGAGGTCCCCAAGAAGCTTGGCGACAGACCACCGGTCGACCAGTCGATGAGAGCGGAGAAGGAGGAATGGAGGAAGAGGCAGGAGGAAAAACAGAGAATGTAGACCTCATTATTCATGACATCCCTGTTGTCTCAAGGCGGTCGGTACTCGACCAGCTAGAACCTTGGCGCGCGCGAAGCGCGCGCGATCGTATTAGTATACTATATAGATGTACATATATATATATATATGTGTGTGTGTGTGTGCATATACCAGGAGGGGAAACACACAGACAATTAATCGTCGAGTCCCAGGAAAATCTGGGAAACTATGGGAAGTGGGGGGAAGACAAACACCCAGACAACACAGGAAACTATTGGGCATCTTTTTGTCTGTGTGTCTTGACTTGTGTGCCCTTGGGCCCCTTCAATATAGCTGTGGCCCGCAGGGAGAGGCCTGTCTCCATGGGCGCGGCCAGCTGGCACCTCTGCCGTCCAAGACATCGCCCGGGTGCTCCCCGTGGTGGCCCCACAGGCGCACGAAGCTGTACACCTTAGGCGATGCTTAAGAAAACTTCAGTTGTTGGCCAGAGTCTCGATTATTCTTAACGTTTCAATGTAAATCCTAAGATTTGAATGGAAATGATGGGTTTGTATTCAAGTTCTGAGACTATGAATTTCTTAACCCATGATTTCTTAAGCATTTCGCAGGGTGTACCGGGTGGCCCAAAAGAGGTCCAAACGGCGCCCCCAGGAGGGCCCCTAAGACGGCCCAGGAGGCTCCCAAGACGCCCCGAGAGCACTCCAGGCGAGTCTCCCGAAAGCCTGCCCGAGGCGATTTTGTGATACGATTCAGCCTGGCGGAGGACCCGACCGTTTCCAGATGTAAGTGCCGCAAGTGTCGGTATCGCGTTCGGTGGAGCTCCGTATGGGGCCACGAAGCACTGTAGTGGGCGGGGGAATCGCATGCGAACTGCGCCACTGGGACCTTCGGTGGAGCCGCCCCTGGGGCCACGAAGCGCTGTACTGGGTGGAGGGCGGGACGCATGCAGACTGCGGCAGTGGGACCTTCGGTGGAGCTCCCTGTGGGGCCACGAAGCGTTGTAGTGGGTGGGGGAGACGCATGCGAACTGCGCCAGTTGGATCGTCGGTGGAGCTCCCTGTGGGGCCACGAAACGCTGTACTGGGCGGGGGGAGGCAGGGATGGGAGGGGGGAAGGGGAGGAGTGAGAGGAGGAGCGGAGAGGAGAGGCGAGGCGCGGCGAGGCGAGGCGAGGAGAGGAGAGGAGAGGGGAGGGGAGGAGAGGAGGAACGCGGGGCGCTGTCTCTTCAAAGCGAGGACCCAGCACCACAGGATGGTTGGGACAAATGTGCTCTGGGAGGGTCCCTGTTTCGGCCCCCATGCCGCTCCAAGACTGCTGCCAACAAAACGTCCGGGAGGCGGCAGGAACGGCCCCAGACGCGCCCCCAGACGGCCCAGAACGCCCCCCAGAGGACCCCGCGGCGAGCTCCGAGGCGCCCGACGACGGCCCCACGGCGCTCGCAGGCGCTCGAAGGCGCCAAGACGGCCCAAAAGGGCCCCCCAGACGGCCCAAGAGCGCTCCAGTGAGAGCCCCCAAACAGCCCCAATCAGAGCGTGAATTACCTACCCCGCTTTCGCTTCCAGGCAAAACCAAGTCATACCACGCGCCTCCTCGTCAAGCGGCCTGACCAGTACAGGCCGAAGTTCTTGGTATCTCTTGGAAGCGAGGGTGGTCAGAAGCGAGGTAGGTTTGTTTGCCCCCTGCCCAAGAACGCTCCAGGAGAACGCTCCAGGCGAGCGCCTCAAGAGCGCTCCAGTGAGAGCCCCCGAACGGCCCCCAAGGCCTCCGTGTAGACGTCCCGAGAACGCTCCAGGAGAACCTCCGGGAAGGCCCCCGCAGACAGAAGCCACAGATCTTCGCCAGTGCTCTCCGAGGTTTGCCGGGATTGTCCCAAGCTTGCCGACGAGGATCCCGAAGAGAGCCCGCAGAGAGCTCGGCAGGCCACTGGAGCAGAGTCGGAGGCGCCCAGGACGGCCCAGAGCACGGGTGCAGAGGCGCCCGGCGGCGGTTCCAAACGGCGCTCGGGAGCGCCCAGGGTTTGAAGCTCGCTGAGGGGCAGCGAACGCGATCTGTGTTTCTGGGGCGACGGGGGAGAGGGCAATGCATTTGTAGGGCAAGAGCAAGCATGAGCAGCCCACTCGTCGGCAAGAGCAGACCTGAAATCAGAGCTTCTCGCGAAGGGCGGCTGGAAGGATTGCTGTTGACCGATCAAGCGCGCCCGCCGAGCGTACGGGGATCTGGCCCTGGAAACAACGCTGCCCCCCCCTCCCCCAGCGACCTTCAACCCAGGGTGGCCCAAGAGGCCCCCAAAGAGAGCCCCACTGGCGCTCCAGGAGGGCCCCAAGACGCCCCAGGAGGCTCCCCAATCGCCCCGAGGAGCAGCTCCCATCGGGCCTTCCGAGGCGCAGTCCGTGGAATTGAAATGGCATTTTTTGTTGTTCCCATGGTTTTCGGTTGGTCCTTGGTTCGGCCTGCCGACGCTACAGGACGGCCCCAGGAGCCCCCGTCACGCTCCAATGCTTCCGAAAAAGGATCCCGAAGAAAGCCCACAAACAGCCCAGAACGCCTCCAGACGGAGCGCCCGACGCCGGGTCAAACGGCGCTCGGAAACGTCCAGGGTAGCCCCAAGATGGCACAAGAGGCCCCCAAGTGCCCCAACAGCGTTCCAGGAGAGCCCCAAGACGGCCCAAGCAAGCGTGCACCAGAAGAAGCTCCGGGCGGGCCTTTCGAGGCGATTGCCGCGGAATTGTGATGGCTGTTTCAAATGTTCTCTGGGGGGCCCTTGGTTCGGCCCGACGGCGCTGCAGGACGGCCCCGAGGAGCCCCCTCCACGCTCCAAGGCTGCCGAAGGGGATTCCGAGGAGAGAGCCCGCAACTACTCCAGATTTCGTAATACAGGGAGGGGGGTCTCATTTCGGGGGGGGTCTCTTCCAGGCTATCTTGGAGGGCCTGGGGGGGGGGGTCTGGGGACGATGCTTTGGAGGGTTCTCCCACGGGGGGGGGTCTAAAACTTCTCGTCTGGGAGGGTTGGAGCCTACCGGTAGGCTCCCGAACAGCCCCCAAAGGTTCCCAAGGGTCTTCCGGTGCTCCCGCGAGGCCCCCAAGAAGCCCTACAGAGCCTCCAAACGGCCCCCAAGGCATATGTTTCTTCTGTTTGAAGCTTCGCTTAGGGATTCTCACTTCTCGTCTCTCGTAGCTCCCAGCTCTTCCTTCAGCTTCGCAGTAGCCGCCATAGTATCAGGCACGTGCACGTGAGGGCCACCCGGAAGGCACCGAGGGATCGGGCACCTGCTTGCAAACATCCCTGCGGAGTCGACTAGAGCGAAAGGCCATGTTGTTTTGACTAGCGCTGGCCTTAACATCGTGTTACTTCGAGGATGATCTGGCGACTTCGACGACGGCGGAAAAGATGGTGGTGTTGGCGGCGGTGACGTCGAGCACGATGATGATAACATGGCGGTGACTATGAATCGCGGTGCTGGCAATGGTGATCGTGAGGACGAGGATGATGATGCTGCTGATGATGACAATGAATAGCAGTGTGGTGGTGATGTTGCTGATGATGATGCATATGATGCTGATGACGATGAGGAGGATAATGCTGATGGTGTTGACGACGAGTTTGTTCATGATGATGATGATGATGATGATGATGATGATGATGATGATGATGATGATGATGCTGATGACGATGACGATCTACGATGGCGATGCTGCAGATGATGACGATGCTTATGCTTATGCTGATGGTGATATGATGATGCTGATGATGCTGCTGCTGACGACGGTGATGACTGTGATTATGCGGATGATGCAGGCGATGATTACGCGCTGATGCTGATGTTCATGACGATGTAATCGATGATGATGAGTTTGACGATGGTGATGATGCTGATGCTGCTGATGATGATGATGCTGATGCTGATGAGCATGGTGATGATGAGCATGATGCTGCTGCTGATGAGGATGATGACACTTATATGCTGCTGCTGAGGATGCTGACGGTGTTGATGATGATGATGATGATGATGATAAAGATGGTGGTGGTGGTGGTGATGATGATGCTGTTGCTGATGATGACGAAGCTGATGATGATGATGATGTGGATGAGGATGCGGAGGAAAATGATATGATATGATATGATGATGATGATGATGATGGTGGTGATGCTGATGCTGATGCTGATGCTGATGATGATGGTGGTGATGCTGTTGTTGTTGTTGTTGTTGTTGTTGTTGTTGTTTCTGCTGATGGTGGTGATCATGATTGTACCGCCGACGATGATGGATGACGTCGAGTACAACTGTGGTGGTGGTCGGGGTGACGGTGATGTCAACGGTGACGGTGACGGTGATCATCAATTTGGTAGTTGTGTTGGCATTCTTGTGGCGGTGTGGATGGTTTTCATGGCGGCGGTGATGCTGACGATGCGGACGATGGCCACGGCGGTGCTGATGGCTGTGATCTACGATTATAATGTTTCAGTCTACTTTAGCCCTGATCACCAACAAGAATTTCGAGCACCAGGAACCTACCGAAACTGGGTTTTTCTGGCGTGTCGGGCCCTGGGAGGCGACACTCGTTCGACACTGTTTCGATGCTTTTCTCGGTGCTCGAAATCATTTTTGGGATGTGGTCCTTAAGTACGATAGGAGCAACATACATCTGCGATGCGACCAGGTCAGCGACGAGGCCCGCAATCTGTTTGATTTCCTCTACGCCCTGGGCCTGAAGCTCTGCGAGTGGATCGACCAGGGCCTGTCCCCCGAGACGAAGCAGCGCCTGAAGAAGCAGGGCATGGACAGCCTCGTCGAGTGCGTCAGCAGGCCAGCGGGGCGCCGCCGCCTTCGTCGGGGGTGCAGTCGAGCCGTGGCCACGGTCAAGAGATGCGGGTCGAGAACACGAGCCCCCTCGCCGAAGGCACAAGGCACCAGGCATAGACCCACAGCGAACGCAGCTCCTCCTCCTCCTCCTCCTCTTCCTCCACCTCCTCCTCCCTCCTCCTCCTCCTCCCTCCTCCTCCCTCCTCCTCCCTCCTCCTCCTCCTCCTCCTCCCTCCTACTCCTCCTTCTCCTTCTCCTCCTCCTCCATTCCTCTCCCTTGTGCATAATTTCTCCCTGCCGCACCCCGGGGCCACTTTTTAGGGCGGGCGGGCCGGACGTTTCGCCTAGGACTTCTTCATCTGTTATAACCCCGCTGCAGATGATGATTATGCTGGGTGGTGGTTGTGGCGGCGACGGTGGCGATGTTGAAGATTCTACTGATGATGCTGCTATTGTTGATGATGCTGTTGTTGATAATGGTGATGATGCTGCTGATGATGATGATGGTGGTGCTGAGATGATGATGCTGATGAAACTGATGATGCTGCTGATGATGATGATGATGATGATGATGATGATGATGATGATGATGATGATGACGATCATGATTATTGTGGTGGTTGTGGTGGTGGTGGTGGTGGTGAGGAGGTGGATGGGGATAAGGAGTAGTAGGGTGAGGAGGAACACCAGGCTGAGCAGGGGGAGGAGGAGGAGGAGGAGGAGGAGGAGGAGGAGAAGGAGGAGGAGGAGGAGGAGGAGGAAGGTGAACGACTCTGATTGATGCTCCCCAGTTGTGTGGAGGAGGGGGAGGAGGGAGAGGAGGAGGAGGAGGAGGAGGAGGAGGAGGAGGAGGAGGAGGAGGAGGGGGAGGAGGGGGAGCTGGAGGAACTCGCCCCTCCTCCTGTCTGAGGAGCGACACGCTGCTTCGCATCCTCCACTACCCCACGTACGACGACGATAAGGCCTGCCGTGCGCCTTCTGCACCTGCGTGGGGGGCCTCGAGGGGTTGAGGGACGAGGGCGCCGACTGTCCCAGAGCTCCTGCCCCCCTGCGTCTGCTCCTTGAAAGTGGGGCATCAGAGTCGTCCACCTTCCTGCTTCTCGTCCTCTCCTCCTGCTCCTTCTCCCCCTTTCCTGAGATGTGGAGACGTTGCATGTTTTTTTGTTCACACCGTTCGTTTTCGCCCAGCTCGAGGGGCCAGGGCCATCACAGATCGATGCAGCTTGAACATGCGGCAGACATGTGGGGTTTGGGGCCTCAGTCGTGCTTTTTCCCGCGTTGCTGCAACTTGTTTCGCGACCTGAGAACTCAGGGGTGGCCAGGTCGAGAAGGCGAGGAGTCGGAAACGGGGACGGGAGGGAGGGAGGGAGCGAGGGGGAAGGGAGGGCGACACGGAAGGCAGGGAGGTGCACCAGAGAGCAATACATGCGCAGGAATAGGAGGACAGAGAAGGGGAGAAGGGAGGAAGTTATGATGGAGGGAGGAGGGAACGCGTGCAGACTCTGTCACATTAGTGGGGGGAGGAGGAGGAGGAGGAGGAGGAGGAGGAGGAGGAGGAGGAGAAGGAGGAGGAGAGGAGGAGAAGGAGGAGGAGGAGAGGACAGAGGAGGCTCCGTAGCCATGCTGACTCAAGTCCGTAGCGTTTCGTTCAGGGTCATGGCTGGCTGGCGAGGGGGAATTCGCGGCCCCAGCCGCGTTCCTAGTTTGTCCAGGAACTTCTCATTTCTCGCACTCATGCATTTGCTTTTCCGCGCACTGTATCCCCCCCCTTCTCTCACTGTACTTTGTCGATGGTTCATCATGGCTTCGCTTGTTCTCCTTGGGTTCTGATGGGGATGATGGCGGGGGCGAGTGGTCGATGTACGGCTTGGGGGAAGAAAGGGAATCTCTCTGTCATCCCATGTGCGACATGCGGGTGCACGAACAATTTGGTCAACTACAAGTGGTGCAAACATTGCCACAGTTCTCTCATCCATTGCCTCGGCGAGGGCTCCGAGAGGCCAAGAAGGACGACAGACCTCCGTCTCGAATTTTTCGAGACGCCAGATGTCTGGGTTCCTAACTCTGAGCGTCCACCACCCTCTGGCGTCTGGGCTCCATCGACGTTGGTCCCTGCTTGGCCTGCCCTTGCCGCTGTACGCCTTGTACTCCCTGAGACGGGGTCGGCGTTCCCGCCTCCTGGCTGCTGCTCCACATGCTTCGGCCAGCACGGAAGCTGCAAGGGCTCTTGGCAGGGCAAGGGTACATCTCGGACCGAAGCATAAGATCGAAGTCGGTTCGGTGAGGGTACCATCGTGTTCTTCGTGTTTGTTGGATGTTCTTGTGCTCCCTGGGGGTGGGGGGTACCCTTGGATGTTCTGTGCGTTTTGGCCAGCGGAGGGTCTCATGTTCTTGAGGGATGTTCTTCTGGCCTAGGTCCGACTGTACGGAGTTTGATGTAGAGCTTGCTCAAATGGTGACGGCTCGCCCATGCCTGCAGGTCTCACTCCGATCAGAGTTGTCGAGGAAGCTCGCCAGCCTGCCACTCTGTGCGGGAAGGCTGGTGACACGCGCAATGCCAAGCGCTACCATGACAGCACTTGGAGCCCCAGTCGGTGCCGAAGGATGTGGATGTACTTCCGGCCGTTCAGTCTCACAAGGCTGTTGTTCGGCGTCCCGCTTGCAACTTTGAGAGTGAACTTGAGGGGCCGCAGAAGCTTAAGCAGGATAGTTCAGTGCACTCGTACAGAACTCGAGGAGGCCGATCTCGAGTACAAGGATTCCGTTCGCAAGCTCAGCGAGGTTTTTTGCGTTCGTGACGCTCCAGTGGTGAAGGCGTCTCTTTCTCTCAAGTTGACGGACCTGCTGTCGGGAACCACTGACTTCGCGAGCATCATCAAGAACGGTGTGCTGGTGGACACCAGCACGGACGAGGCTACGAATGAGGACTTGGGTGAACTCGACAGGAGGTCGTCTGCGCTCTCTGAGTGCATCGGAGTTGTCAAAAAAGGAATTGTCACCGGGCTCGACCTAAACTGTTTTTTGGCCGCGATTTTGTGGACCGTTTTCGCTTTGATTCCGTTGTGCTGCAGATGTGGATCGGGGAGCCGCTCGAGGGAGCACGAAAGCAACACGCACAACGAAAACCACTGTTTTGGTGGAGCACTGGTGCGCCAGCGTGGTGGAGCAGGCGAATGCTGCCACGCAGAGCCCCCCCCAACAGGAGCAAGACCCCGTCGGGGCCCATGCTGCGTGATCTGGAACCTCCGCCGCGGGGAGCCTCCGCCCAAGCCTCTCATGCCTGCCCCAAACAACGACTGCGATCTTGAGCCCTCACGGTTCGAGCAGGGGCCCGACGCGGCGTCGGGGGATGGAGATCCGGGCCGCGCGGCCCGCCGCTCGGGCACCAGGCCGAACGCACAGCTGCCGCCGAGCGTTGGCCTCGCGCGAAGAGCTGCAGCCGCTCGGAGTCGCCGTCGGTAGCGACGCCGCCTGGCGGGGCCTCACGTTCGCGACGCACAAGAAAACCTGCAGTCGAAAACGCGCGCCGCCCACTCACATCGACGTAGCACTTGAGCGCGCGGAGTCGTGCCGACAGCGACGCGGCGGGCCAGAGGCTCAGGCCCTTATCCTCCCCCCCCCAGGCGCGGGCGCAAGATTCGGCAACCTCACGGGCTTCTTGCCGCGGCCCCCCTCTGACCCCAGTCCGACGCGCGCGACGTTGGCCGAATCGCCCTTCGCGGAAGTAGCCCAACGGCGGTCGCCAGGAAACCAACCCTCGCGGCCCGATCCAGGCCGCCAGCCAGAACAGCCCCCCGGGCCCGCTCGGCCAGATCGAGGGCCTCGCTCCAAATCGGCAGGGCAAGGAGAAACACCGCCGCGGGCAAGTCAAGAGGCCGACAGAAGGCGGGAGCTTTCGGCGAGGTCATTGCCCCACGGAGCTCGCGGGCCACTGGCCGACGGGGGGGCAGCCCGCGTTTAGACGCGAATTCAATTTTCTTTTAGGCAGAGAGACAGATTATTGGAAACCAGAGTCGAAATGGCCAGGGCGGTCCGCGCTGGAAAATGGGTGCGACCATCCGAGGGCCCGGCAACGCCCCATAACAGTTCCCAGGAATTGGCATCGGCCAAAGCCCCAGGGCAAACATGCAGTGAACCCCCAGCCAACATGAAGTCGCAACGACATGTATCTGGAAACAAGCCAATCGACCTGAGGGCGACACTACTTGAATCCGAGAGTCTTTGGGGATGTCGCAAATAGAACGAGGCCGAGCCGACGGATGCGCCAGCGCCATGGCCGCCGCCGCCCTGCCGTCTGCAAGCACAAACTCGTCTGGACACCGATGCAAACCAAGCCCACGCACGGGCAAAAGCCGCGACTCCAGAGCTGATGCAACCACCGACTACCTCGACACCCAGACCCCATGGAGAATTCCTGCGAAGGCCCTTGGACTTCTTGGAAGCTCATGTTCGTGCGCGGGGATGATGTGGACCGAAGGCGATTCCAGAAGCCGACGCAGCGCGCTGCATGGATTGAAAATGATCAGAACTACCCCCAGCTCAAAATCACCGACCGTCGGTCCTCAATATTTCTTATCCCACACCCTTCCCACCCTAGTCAGATTCCACTCCAATGGACCACGTTCCGCATGCAAAAACCACGCCCCCGAGAGGGAATTTTGCACGCCAACGCACACCCCAGGCTGTTTGGATATAGTATGCTATATCTTGGGGCAGAATCACGCTAGATTGCCTAGCGGTTGCTGGAAGCGTTTCTGAGGTGATGGGGGCAAAGATGGACCTGTCGAGGCCGCAGAGCATCTTGTCCAAACCGTGCACGGGGGCCGACGTCGAGCGTTCCTTCGGGGAGACCGCGGCGATTCCGGCGTCGGGCCCCGAGGAGTTGGTGGCCCCGGGGGAAATCAAACAAAAACATTGAAAAGTCGAGTGCCCGAAGCCCTAGCCCGAGAGACAGTCGAAGATGGCCTCGAAACCAAATATTCAAAGACCGTGAACCAGTTACTGCCCGCGCCAGGGCCAGCCATAATTATGCTGGGTAAAAGCCCCTACCCGAAAGAATGAGACCGGGGCAGGGGGGCCAGGCGCCGGACGGCAGAACTTCATCGGCCCTGGCACGGGCGTCCGAAGCATGCGCGCCTCTAGCGAGCGCGGCTGCCGTGGCTGGCTCAGACGGTTTGGCCCCGGGAGCCGCCCTTGCACCATCAGGGGCCGGCGCGTGGACTCAGGTCGGGCATGTCCTCCTACTGGCGGATTGCGGGTTAAATACGAAAACAGCTCAGGCATAATACATCATCGAGACAATCAAAAGAGCACGACCAATCGCCGCCAGACTATGTGTTACTCTTCTGGGAGATTCCTCCTGTAGGAAGACATGCGCGACTTCGCCGTCGACTCCAGTGGCCGCGCGGGCGCCGTCTGCCGCGGCTGCTGCCTCCCGTGGACCGCCTCCAAGAGAGACTTGTCTTTGATGTCAGCGCCGCGGCGCCGCGTTGCCAGCTATGCGAGCAAGGCGGGTTCGAGGGGCGGCTGTGGCAGCATTCGCCTGCGCGCCGCCATGCTGGCAAACAACGTCTTTGACAACTCCTATGCTGTCAGAGAGCGCGAGACCTGTCCGTCAGCGGAATGGAAGGATTGGCTCCGCCGTGGCTGGGGTCGGGGGGGGCGCGCCCGCTGCGCCGTTTCGGAGCCCCGAGGCAGGGTCGCCGACGATCGCTCTGTCCGCGAGTGGCGCCAGGCCGTCTTCGTTGCGGACCCCGCGGCCTTCTTGCGGGCCGATCGGGCATGTTCGCGTCTGTTTGGGGCCCTGGGGGCGGCGCCGGTCCTTGCAAATCGGGTTTTCGTGCGCCCCCCCTTCCGCCCCCGCTTGCTTGCCTCGCGAGACTCGATCGTTTTCGAGGAGATGTCGTATTTCCAGCCATGTGAGCATCGATGGCATCGTGCCCGGCCATCCTGCGGCGTCGGGCTTTTGTTTTTATCAGGGCGCCCCGCGCCTCCCTCCTTCCTCCTCCTCCTGCTCCCCCCCCCTTTTCCTTCTCCTCCTCCTCCTCCTCCTCCTGGCCCTGTTCTTCGTCCTTCATCCACGTTCTCGCCTCCGCCCTCCGCGCGTCAATTGTCAATTCGTAGCGCCCCTCGCGCCTTGCGAAGCCCCAGGCCCCGCCCGTGGCCCCGCCCGCAGGGTTCGCGCGCGCCCCCGCCGCCCACTTCGGCACCCCCCCCAGCGCGGCCCACGCGCGCCCGCGCCGCCCATTTCGGCGCGCCCGCGCGCTTCGTGGCGCCATGAGGAGCTCCACCGGAGGTCCTAGCGGCGCAGCCCACACGCGCCGGGCGCGCCCCCCCACGTGTTTCGTGGCCCCATATAGGCAGCTCCTCCGACGGCCCCAGCGGCGCAGCCCGCGTGCGTCCGCGCTACCCTTGTCGGCGCGCGCCTCGCGTTTCGCGGCCCCCTCAGGGGGCTCCATCGAAGGGCCCGGCGGCGAAGCCCGCTCGCGCCCGCGCCGCCAATATCGGCGCGCCCCGTCGCGCGCTTCGATGCCCCGCAGGGGGCTCCACCGAAGGCTTCAGCGGAGCCACCCGCGTGCGTCCGCGCCATTCATGTCGGCGCGCCCCTCGCACGCTGCGCGGCCCTATAGGGGGCCCGGCCCCGCCGAAGGTCCCATCGGCGCTGCCCGCGTGCGTCCGCGCCGCCCATTTCGGTGCGCCCACTGCGCATTTCGTGGCCCCGTGGGGAGCTCCACCGAAGGTCCCAGCGGCGCAGTCCGCATGCGTCTGCGCCGCCCATTTCGGCACACCCTCGTGCGTTTCGTAGCCCCCTAGGGAGCTCCACCGGAGGGCCCCCCCGGCGCGGCCCGCGCGCGTCCGCGCCCCATGTCGGCGCGCCCCCCACACGCTGCGCGGCCCTATAGGGAGCTCCGCCGCGGGTCCCAGCGGCGCGGCCCGCGTGCGTCCGCGCCGCCCATTTCGGCGCACCCCATGCTGCGCGGCCCCACGCGGAGCTCCACTGAAGGCGTCGGAGGCGCAGCCCGCGTGCGTCCGCGCCGCCCAGCGCGCCCCCCTCGTGTTTCGCGGCCGCGTGGGGGCTCCACGAAAGGCTTCGCCAGCGCAGCCCGCGCGCGTCCGCGCCCTATTTCGGCGCGCCCCCCACGCGCTGCGCTGCCCAATGGGGGGCTCCATCGAGGGCCCCGGCGGCGCAGCCCGCGCGCGTGCGCGCCGCGCATTTCAGCGCGCCCCCCGCGCGTTTCGCGGCCCCGCGAGGGGCGCCGCCAAAGTCGATGCTCGCAGCTGCAGCGCCCGCAACTGCATATGTCTTGGCCCTTGTCCAGGCAAATTGTAAGCTTTCGCGTCGTGGAAGGATGTTGCTCTCGGGACCTTGCTTGGCCCTTTGGGTTCTTTGCGTTCAGGCCGCGGGCTGCTGGCCCGCGCCGCTCTCGCTGGCCTTGCTGGCCTCGCATGGCAAGCCGCCTGGAAGGTCCTGGCCCGTCGGCGCATTTCCGGGTGGGCATCGCGCAGGAGCTTCGCGAAGCAGTGACTTCGCCTCTGAGTTGCGAGCTGGGCGCGCCCGGCCTCCGCGTTGGCTGTGACACTCGCGCCGCGGGTCTCTCGGCGGCGAGGGCAGCTCGGGGCGGCGTGGCATCGCGGCGCTGGGGGCGGTCAGACGCAGCGCCGTCTGCGGTGAGGGGGCAGCAGGATTGGCGCGTCCGAGTGCCGCGGCAAGTGTCCATGTCTGGGAGAGGCCGCCACTTGGGCGCGCTCGGCCCGACGGCGTCGCGAGGGCAGGCGAGGGGGGGGGCCGTGCCGCGGTTGGCGGGCTCGCGCGTGCAGGGGTCGGCAAACGTCGGCGAGGGGCGCAGACTCGCGCGCGGCGCGTTCCCCGCCGAGGGCGCTGGGCGCCCCCGCTCGGGCGCGAAGGCGGAGGGGCAGCGCCGCTGACCAGGCGACTGAGAATCCGGCGCGCGCGGGGGGTCGAGAAGCAAGGCGCGTGGCCCGACTGGGGCCTCGCGGCGCTGGAGCCCCTCGGCATGTTTCTCGGCGAAGCCGTTCCCGAGGCTGGGGGGTTCCGCCTGGGGATGGAACTCGAGACGGCAGGGCCGATGGACAACCGGGGGGGCGCCTCTGCAGCATCCAGGGCCAAGCCGAACGACCGGCCGTCGGCGGCCCCCCTCGCGGAGCTCTCGGTGGAAAGTGGCCCGCTCAAGGTGGCGCTGACTCTTGGGCGACAACCGCGCGATGGGGGGGCGGGGGGCTGGCGACCCCTGGGTTACGACGACAAGCTGCGACGAGTCTCTCGGGGCGCGCAGACCTGAGGGGGCGCGCGCGCGACGAGGCTGCGATGGCCGCCGAAGGAGGAGCACCGCGAGTCGAGCGTCAGGGAGAGGGCGGCCGCTCCGCGGCGACAGCCCCGCCCAGTCAGTGCGCCGCGGACGAGGTCGCGCGGGGGGTCTAGAGCGGCCGCGGCACCCCCCCGGCAGGAGAGGGTTCCGGCGAGGTGGTTGCAGCCCGCGATGGGGCCCGCGGGAGGCGGCGCCCGCCGCGGCGCCGGCGCGCGGCCTCTCGGAGCACGTCCCCGCCGCGCAGGGGGTCTCCGAGTGGCGGCAGGCTGCGGGGCAATCTCGAACCCCAGCCTCCCGGTGGGCTCCGCCGCGGCAGGGGGGCGCCCCTCTTTCCTGTTTCGAGGGCCCTCGCCCTGCTGCCGAGGGCGGGGCCCAGGAGGCCCAGGGGGGGGTGCCTCGACCGCGAGGGCCCGATGGATGCTGGGTAAGGCTTCGAGACCGATCCTTTCGGCTCTGGCGCTCGTGCGAGCGGCTCGCAGCGGCGACGGCGTCGTGGGAGAGTATGGAAGAAGGACCGAGGTGAGAAAGCGGTCGGGCCCCGGGCGTCCTCAGTGTCCGGGGCGGGGGCCGTGGCATCCCTTTCCCACCTCCAGTCTCCTATTTCCCCCCTCGGTTCATCTTGCGACTCGCCCCCGTCGCAGAGAGGGCGCGTCGCATCCCTGGAAGTGCCATGTGCCCTGCGCACAGTTCCCCCGGCATTGCGCTGGGCCCCTGGCATCGCCAACCATAGAGGGAGCTCTACCGGGTGGGTTCGTCGAGGATGCGCCCCCGTGTGCCGGCGCGAATGCGCACCCTCTTGCTTGCCCGATGTTTGCGGCCATTTGGGCTCTGGCGCTCGGCTGTTTCAGAATAGCCCACCCGCGACCACCCTGCGGCGTGCATGCATTTGGAGTGGCAGGAGCCTCGCACAAAGGCCACCCGGCACCGCGACCCAGAGAGGAAAGAGCATCGCCGTCCATTCGTTCGTCCGTCTGTACCATGTTCGCATTTTTTAACGGGTCATCGAGGGTGCAAACCCGCGGTCGCGCCATGTCGGTCCCTCGCCAAGTGGTCAGCGGCTGCAGGACAAGCAGTTACACGTTACACTTAGGGCTTTCGCAGGGGCATAGTTGTTGCGTCTGCTTTTCGTCCTCAGGCGCTGTTTTCCGTCGTCAATTGGGTTGCCCGGGGCGCCAGGGTCGGATGCAGATCGAGCAGGGGCCTCAGTGTGCTCGTTCGCCAGCATTCTGCTTCGATAGGTTACTCGCGCCGCTGCTTGCCCCCCTCCGCCTCCTCCCCCGCCCCCCATGAAGAGCTCTGGCAGCATGGATTCCCAGATAGCGTCGGAGGATCGGGGGCGTGGATCAATGCAGTAATGTAGTTCTACACAAGCAGCATTTTTCTTCGACGGCGGCGGGCACTGGCACGCCTCGGCGACCAGATTCCTCGAGGAAGTTGCTTCACGGTCGGTCGTCCGTTCGATTCAAGGTTGTTGTCCACTGCGTTTTTCGCTGGGATGGGCAGTCGTTGCGTTGCATGGCGACGTAGGCCCCCGCCCAGTCACGCGAGGCGCGCGGTGGTCGCTGGAGGGCTGCCCGTGGGTCTGTATGACAGTAGTTGCGTGTTTGCTTGGGGGCTTTTGTGTCGGGCGTTTGGCAGGCCCTGTTCCGACGTTTCCCTTTGGACCGTTTCCCATTGTCGTTTTCGATTGGGTCCGAAGGCCAGCGATTTGTTATTCTACCACACCGGACTGGGCAAACATACGGGAATTCGCGCGGCGCGCCATCCAAGAAAGACGCGGGGGGTCGAACAGCTGCCTTTTCAAAGCGTCAAGGCGCTCACCACCTCGTCAGGATGTGATCGGCGGCCCCGTCACTGCGCGAATTCAGAGAGAGAGAGAGAGAGAGAGAGAGAAAGAGAGACCCAGCTCGCTGACTGCAGTGCCAAGCGTGCGCCCGGGTATAGGAGGGTCTCAGTTCAGTGTCGCGGCAGATTCAATATCGCAGGCCTAGAAGTTGACACCAGCACCAATATCGGCGGTGTGCCTCCACCGAGGGAAGAGGATCCCGATCTCGGCGATGGTGGTCACAGTTTGGCCTCAGGGTGGTCGAGATGTTACCACCAGCGCCGAAATCTAGGATCATCTTCCCCCTGTGGAGGCAACCCCCCTGAATTGGTGTTGGTGCCCATTTCCAGGCCTCCCACAGGAGTTCTCTCAAGGCAGTCGGCGCGCTTCCTCGCCGGTGGCCGGCCCTCAACTGCGAAGCGTGTGCCGCCCTCGAAGCGTCTCAAAAAAAACCTCAGTCTGACGCTCCAGCTCCTCCCCTCCTCCTCCTCCTCCTCCTCCTCCTCCTCCTCCTCCTCCTCCTCCCCTCCCCCTCCTCCCCCTCCCCCTCCCCCTCCTCCTCCTCCTCCTCCTCCTCCTCCTCCTCCTCCTCCTCCTCCTCCTCCTCCTCTGCAAGTCAATTCTTCCTCCGTCCGTGGACGCTACTCCAGATTTCGTGATAAAAGGGAGGGGGTCTGGACCCTCCAAGACAAGCCATTTCAGACCCCCCCGTGGGAGAACCCTCCCAAACATCGTCCCCAGACCCCCCCCAGGCCCTCCAAGATAGCTTGGAAAAGACCCCCTCCAAAATGAGACCCCCCTCCCTTTATTACGAAATCTCGAGTACCGCCAGAGGTCGCGCAGACGTCGCGCTCGCGATTTAGAGGGCGGAGGATCAAGCCACCCACGCAGTTGTTTCAAGTTTCACTCTTGCGTGAGGGAGGAGGCGAGTGGTGGTGTGTACCCACTGCGGCGCTGGCGGGGTCACCACCTCTGATCTTTTCAGAGACCCCTTCCCTCCAGCGCCTTGAGTATGGGGCAAGAGAGTTTTGTGAGGCCTTGATCAAGTCAAGTACACGCAGGGCAAATAATCATTCTTTCTCACCGAACCCTGGCACCCTGCTGCCTTGGAAAGAGATGGCCAGGGCTTGGATCCAGGCAAGCCCTCTGGGAGGGCACCGGGTCGCGGGCCTATCGACTGAGTGTCGACCCAAGTCCGTTTTGACAACAAGCAGTCCTGAGTGGTGCCCGTGGGGATCTCACGAGCTCCCAGCGCGTGCGCAGGGAATGATGATGAGGAGGAGGAGGAGGAGGAGGATCACGAGGAGGGAAGAGGAGGAGGACGAGCACGAGGAGGGACGAGGAAGGAGGAGGAAGAGTTAAAGGGGACGATGATGAGGAGGGGAGAAGGAAGAGGAGGGCAAGGAGGAGGAGGAGGAAAGGGAGGATCACGAAGAATAGGAGGAAGATGCGGTGGAGGACGAGGAGGAGGAGGTGGATGAGCATGAGAATGGAGGAGAGAACAGGAGGAGAAGGAGGAGGAAGAGGAGGAGGTGGAGGAGGAGGATAATGAGCAGGAGGAGGAGGAGGAGGAGGAGGCCGAGGAAAAGGGGAATGGAACAGGAGGGAAAGGTGGAGGGAGGGAGGCCGGGAGGGTGGAAAACGCGGCCCGCGGCGCCGCCCCGAGCGGCGCGCCCCGCGCCCCAACCAGGTGGAGCCCGGCGCCGTGCGCGCGGCCGCCCACGAGGACGGCCCCGCCGCTCGACGTGGGCGTCGTCGTCGTCGCTGGGCCTCGTCGCGCGGCGTGGTCGGCGTCGTCACGCGTCGTTGCTTGTCGTCGTTGCTCGTCGTCGTTGTCGTCGCCGTCGCCGTCGTGGTCGTGGTCGTCGTGGTCGTGGTCGTCGTGGTCGTCGTCGTGGTCGTCGTCGTCGTCGTGGTCGTCGTCGTGGTCGTCGTCGTGGTCGTCGTCGTGGTCGTGGTCGTCGCCGTGGTCGTCGTCGTCGTGGTGTTCGTCGGCGCCGTCGCTGTCGTCGCCGTTGTGGCGGTTGGATGCCGCTGGCCTTGCTTCCTTGGGGGTGCAGGGCGGTCCCTAAGGCCACTCCGCTATCATCAGAGCGCCGCAGACTGCCCGAGGGAACATGCCTCCCCAGCGCAAGTGCGGCACATGGCTCCCTTCGACAGTTACTCAGAACTCGTTTTCGCTTCTCCTAATGCTTTAGTGCAGGTCGCATCGCTTGCCGCGACATTTCAGGCAGTGAGAAGGTAATGAATCGGACAGCGCTCCCAGAGAGACGGTACAGGCAGTCGTGGTCGTCGTGGTCGTGGTCGTGGTCGAGATCGTAGTCGTCGTCGTCGTCGTCGTCGTCGTCGTCGTCGTCGTTGTCGTCGTCATCGCCGCCGTCGTCGTCGTTGTCGTCGTCGTCGTCGTGGTCGTTGGGTCGTCAGCTCTCCGACGATACAATTTTTGTTCCACCTGTGGGTGTTCCTTGATCTGGGCATATGGGTCCCCGCTTTGCGAGCCCGGGGACATCAACCATGGATGTATAGGCCAAACGCTTACCCCCCGGCGGGAAGCGGTCGGGATTCCTGGGTCCGCGCATTGAAAACATTAGATTGGCGGACGTCAGGGTCGTCGTCGGCGTCGTTCGTCGTTCGTCGTCGTCGTGGCGGCAGTCGATGTGGTCGTCGTGGTGATCCTTGTCGTGGTCGTCGATGCTGTGGTTTGAAATTCTTCACGCTTCGCGTATCCCCACCAGCCCATCTCAAAACAGCAACTCTTGCGAAGCATGCCGACAGTCGTGTTTTTCAGGCGTGTGTCCGCTTGCCTCCGCATATCTCCCCTGTTCCTCCTTCCTCCCGCCTCCTTGTACATCCTCCTTGTGGTGGGAGCGGGAGAAGGACGAGGCGGAGGAGGAGGGAGAGAAAGCGGTGGGAGGCAAGAGGGATTTAGCGGAGACGACGACCACAGCGATGATCCTAACAACGACGACGCACCCGACGACGACGACGATATCGACCGCAACGACGACGACGACCACAACCGCGACGACGACGACGACGACGACGACGTCGACGACGACGACGACGAAGGCGGCGGCGACGACGACGACGACGACGACGACGACGACGACGACGACGACGACTGGTGGGAGTCGTTGGGGCCCCTCGTGGTGTGAGTCGTTCGGCCCCATCGTCCTTGTGTGAGTCCTTCGGGCCCCTCTTCCTGGTGTGAGTCGTTCGGGCTCCTCGTGGTGTGAGTCGTTCGGGCCCCTCGTCCTGGTGTGAGCCGTTCGGGCTTCTCGTGGTTCGAGTCGTTCGGGCCTCTCGTCCTGGTGTGAGTCGTTCGGGCCCTTCTTCCTGGTGTGAGTCGTTCGTGCTCTTCGTGGTGTGAGTCGTTCGGGCTCTTCGTCCTGGTGTGAGTCGTTCGGGCTTCTCGTGTTGTGAGTTGTTCGGGCCCCTCGTCCTGGTGTGAGTCGTTCGGGCCCCTCCTCCTGGTGTGACGTCGTTCGGGCTCCTCGTGGTGTGAGTCGTTCGGGGCCCTCGTCCTGGTGTGAGTCGTTCGGGCTCCTCGTGGTGTGAGTCGTTCGGGCGCCTCGTCCTGGTGTGAGTCGTTCGGGCCCCTCCTGGTGGTGTGAGTCGTTCGGGCTCTTCGTGGTGTGAGTCGTTCGGGCCCCTCGTCCTGGTGTGAGTCGTTCGGGCTCTTCGTAGTAGTGATGGTAGTCTTAGTAGTAGTAGTGGTAGTAGTCGTGGTAGTAGCGGTAATAGGACTAGTAGTAATAGTAGAAGTAGTAGTCTTAGTACTAATAGCAGCAGTAGTGGTAGTCCCAGTAGTAATAGTAGCAGTAGTACTAGTAGCAGTGATAATGGTAGTACTAGTAGTAGTAGTAGTAGTAGTAGTAGTAGTAGTAGTAGTAGTAGTAGTAGTAGTAGTAGTAGTAGTAGTAGTAGTAGTAGTAGTAGTAGTAGTAGTAGTAGTAGTAGTAGTAGTAGTAGTAGTAGTAGTAGTAGTAGTAGTAGTAGTAGTAGTAGTAGTAGTAGTAGTAGTAGTAGTAGTAGTAGTAGTAGTAGTAGTAGTAGTAGTAGTAGTAGTAGTAGTAGTAGTAGTAGTAGTAGTAGTAGTAGTAGTAGTAGTAGTAGTAGTAGTAGTAGTAGTAGTAGTAGTAGTAGTAGTAGTAGTAGTAGTAGTAGTAGTAGTAGTAGTAGTAGTAGTAGTAGTAGTAGTAGTAGTAGTAGTAGTAGTAGTAGTAGTAGTAGTAGTAGTAGTAGTAGTAGTAGTAGTAGTAGTAGTAGTAGTAGTAGTAGTAGTAGTAGTAGTAGTAGTAGTAGTAGTAGTAGTAGTAGTAGTAGTAGTAGTAGTAGTAGTAGTAGTAGTAGTAGTAGTAGTAGTAGTAGTAGTAGTAGTAGTAGTAGTAGTAGTAGTAGTAGTAGTCTTTTGGGAGCCTCTTGGAGGCCTTTTGGGGCGTCTTCGGGGCCTCTTGGCGGCCCCAGGGGCTTCTAGGAGCGTCTTGGGTGCCTTGGGGGAGCCTCTTCGGGCCTCTTGGGAGCCTCTTGGAGGCCGTTTGGGGCGTCATGGGGGCCTCTTGGCGGCTCCAGGGGCTTCCAGGAGCGCCTTGGGTGCCTCGGGGGAGCCTCTTGGGGCCTCTTGGGGGCCTCTTGGGGGCATCTTGGGGCCCTCTTGGAGGCCTCTTGGGGCCTCTTGGGGCTCTTTGGGAGGGGTCTGGGAGGAATCTTGGGGCCATCTGTCGGGCGATCGATCACAGATGGGGCGAGCACTTTTCTGCCCCCCCCCCGTCGGGGCCAGAATCCTCGTGAGGGGTGTCGAATTTTAGCCCTCCCAGGAGTCGAAAAAAAACCCTCTGACCACCCGCGAGACGCCCTTTCCAGGTCCAGGGGGAGGGGGGAGGGGGAGGGGTAAACCCCTCCCCGAAGGGGAAGAAGGGGGGTTGAGAACAGAGAGAGCTCCCTAAACCACTCACGCCCAAAGGGCTGGTGGGATTTTCGGCCGCGTTCGCCGGTTCTCGGCGATGTTCCAGCCTCGGGTGCTTCCCAGCAGACCGTCCTCGCCGAGAGCGTTCCAGGGGTGCCCGAATCGTCCCGAACGGGCCGCTGGAGAAGCGAGTGATGTCTCGAAAACCACCGTCGTCCTCGTGGCAGTCGACGTTGCCGTCGACGTCGTCGTCGTCGTCCACGTTGCCGTCGACGTCGACGTCGTCGTCGTCGTCGGCGTCGGCGTCGGCGTCGGCGTCGGCGTCGTGGTTGTCGTCGTTGTGGTCGTCGGCGTCCTCGCTGTCGTCGGCGTTGTCGTCGCTCGCTGTACGTCGCGGCGGTCTCAGTCGCGTGTTGGGGGGAGCTGCCTTTGGCTGAGTCCTGCTCCTCAATGCTATCATCCTCCACCCTGCCTCTTCTTCCCATCCGTTCTGCATCCTCCTCCGTCTCATCCGTCCTCCTCGTTGTTATCCTCCTCGTCGTTCCTCTCCTTCTCCTCCCCTTTTCCGCTGTTCCGCCTCGTCCTCCTCTGTTCCGCCTCGTCTTCTCCTCCTTCTCCTCCGTACAGTGTCTTTATCGTCAGGATGGGGGAAACACGCCAGAAGGATGACGGAGATGATGTTGTTGTTGCTTATTTTGTTGTTGATATGTTGATGACGATGATGCTATTGATGTGGATGTGTATCAGGACGAGGGTTGAGGTCAAATGAGTAGGACGGGTCAGGAGGGAACAGGAGGGAACAGGAGGAGGAGGAGGAGGAGGAGGAGCTGGAGAAGGGATTCGATCTCGTGAGATCTAGCGATCCAACCTCCAGGGAACCGAGGGGATCGCTTTACGGCGGCGATGAGGTAGCCCCGATTACCTATACCCGGGCCATCCCTGGGCGCTAATGCAACGCGGTGAAACCAAATTGCTCAGCTGAAGCTGACGGGGTCGGTCCAGCTCCCTTGCGAACCTGCTGTGCATGCTCACTTCTCTTGCCATATCAAGCACGAGCTGCCACCACACGCCTGTAGCTGACGGTGCCTGTTCTGCCAATGCACGCTTCTTGCGCAAGCTAACCCCAGTCTTTCTCGCACTGCCCACAGCGTCTGCCACTGCCTGCTGCTTTCTCGAATGAAGTGACCCCAGTCCGCCTGCCTTCTCGCATTGACAACATCCGGTGCTGCTGTCTGCACTGACAACGCTGCCACTGCCTGCCTGCCCCGGCAGACCCTGCTGCAACTGCCTGCCTGCTCGCACGGCCAGTCCCTGCTGCCGCTGCCTGCATTCCCACACGATTTAATTACAGCAGCATTGGTGCTGATGACGTGCTCTTGATGCGCTATCGGGCACCGAAAACGCTGCTGCCACTGCCTGCCTTCTCGCACGATCTGACCTCAGCAGCAGTGTAGCTGATGATGTGTTATTCCTGCGCCACCATGGGGAACGACAAGCGTTGCTGCCACTGTCTGCATTCTCACCTGGACAGTTCCGTCTGCCACATCGGGCACCGACAACCGCTGCTGCCACTGCCTGCCTTCTAGCACGAGCTGACCGCAGAAGCTTGTGGTGTTGGGCTCTAGCGTCGCCCTCGGGCACCGACAACCATTACTGTCACCGCCTGCATTCTCGCACCCGCAGTCAGTGCTGCCACTGCCTGCTTTCTCGCACGAGCCAGTCCCAAGATTCTTGCTGATGCTGTTGTTGATCTTTGCTGGCTCCCGCTCGCCTCTGCCTGCCTGCTTGCGCGAACCTCTCCCAATTTCGTAGCTGAGCTTGGCTGACTCCTGCTAGCACTGACAGCTCCTGCTGCCACTGACTGGTTTGTCGCACGAACCGCTCCCAGCTTCGTAACCGGTCTTGGCTGACTCCTTCTCGCACTCGCAGTTTCTGCTGTCACTGCCTGCCGTCTCTCGCGAACCGCTCTCGAGCTTGTAGCTGATCTTGGCCAGCTCCTGCTCTTCCCGTCGCTGTTTTCTTGCCTGCGCTCTTGTTATGCAGCAGCGCCGCGTGCGCCACCGCTCGCCAAGAGGTGGAGAGGGGGGGGAGAGTGTGAGGAGGGGCCGGAAAAGGGGGCTCCTGGCGGTTGCCCGCACTCCTGGGCACCTCCTCCTCCTCCTCCTCCTCCTCCTCCTCCTCCTCCTCCTCCTCTGGTCTCAGTGTTGTACCTGATGGCGTTGGCAGCCGCCCGCGCTCGTCAAATTGTCGGCGGCCTTCGAGCGCGTAGGCACTTCGAAGCTGGCGCTCGACACGCCCGCTCGTGGCCCGTGCAGGGGGGGGCGCCTGGGCGCGAAATGGCTGAGGAGGAGGAAGAATAGAAAAAAGAGTAGTACTACTAATCGTAAGAATAAGTCGAGCACACTTCCAAAATATGGTAATACTACTGATGTTAGTAGTAAGAAAGCGATACTAATAATACACATAGTGCTACACATAAGAAGAATAACACGACTCATATTAATACTACGAGCAATACTAGCAGTATGAACACTCATGCTACTAAGAATAATAGACGAAGACGCAGACGAATCATACTACCATTGATACTGGTAGGACGAATACTAACACGAGCAGCAATCACAATGAACAGTACTAATGACAATTAACTTAATAAGAAGAACCGTATTACTACACATAATCAGAATAATGCTAATAACAATGGAAACAAGAAGAGCAGGAGGAGGAACATGAGGAGGAGGAGGATCATGATGATGATGATGATGATGATGAGGAGGAGGAGGAGGAGGAGGAGGAGGAGGAGGGAGGAGGAGGAGAAGGAGGACCAGGAAGAGGAGGAGGAGGAGCAGCAATATCAGCAGCCGTGGGCAGGACATCAACTTCATCACCCTGCTGCCCGTCGGCAGCTCCCGCGGTCTGCAGCTGTTCGGCAAGGAGGAGCAGCAGTGGTTCGACGTGCCATTCGAGCCCGAGTCCATCATCGTCAACATCGGCGACATGCTCCAGGCTTTGCTCCCCCCCCTCCTCCTCCTCCTCCTCCTCCTCCTCCTCCTCCTCCTCCTCCTCCTCCTCCTCCTCCTCCTCCTCCTCTCCGTAACCATTTTGGCTCAAGGTTTTGCCTTCCCCTGGGAACAAAGTGGATACCGCTAGTCCGCGGCAGTGCCAGGGCGCTTGCGCTCGACAGCTTTTCTTTCCGCCAGTGCCGCAGGGGCTCTCTGGCGGCCCAACGTACAGCAAAGACGTCGCCATGGCGCCAACGCCGTGGACATGGAGTGGGAAGCAGCAGCAGGAGTCAAAGCAAGACTGGATGTGTAAGTTTTGCACGTTTCGTCGGACTGGGGCTCCTCTCATTAACTATGGGGTTAACGAGAAGTGCTACAAGTGCAGGCTGCACAAGGGTGTGGCATTCAAGTGCGTCGCCCCCTCGGACCTCCCCAGCCGGAGCAAGCGCAAGGCCGACGGCACCTTCGATGCAACTGCTGCCTCGGTGGCCAAGTTGGAGAAGCGCCTGCAGCAGCTGGAGGCCGAGAATGCCAAGCTGCGTGGTTCGTCTGACCCTGGCGGAGGCGACGCGGCAGTGGAGAACAATGAGTCGGAAGAGCTACGGGATGAGATCGACGGCTTCGGCAAGCACGTGCAGTGGTTGGAGTCGGTTCGCTCCCCGTGGGCGGTGTTACCGCTCAAGGCTGCTCGTGAGCAGCTGGAGGGAGCTCGTCGTAAGCTGTATGAGAGCAAGCCCTTGCCAGCGAAGCTCACGGCGTTGTCGCGACGGGCTGAGCAGGCTCGCATCCGCTACCACAAGGCGGAGCAGGACAAGGCGGCAGCGGACCAGAAGCTGCTCAAGGCGCAGGAGGAGGCCAAGGCAGCTGCGCTGGTGGTCGTGGAGCGCCAGAAGGTCTGCATGCAGCTGGAGGAGGAAGTGCGCGCTCTCGCATCCTCGCAGCCAGCGGAAGAGCCAGGGCAGCATCAGTCGATGGACCTCACGGGCCCAGAGATCAAGCTGGATGAGGACAAGTTGCTTGCAGCGCTTGGCACGATGGAGGGAGTCGCCGACGCCAGCAAGTTGGCGCCGAGGCTGGCGGAGGTGCTCAAATCCTGTGCGGCCGAGGTACTGGAGGAGCCGTCCGACAAGCGTGCCCGCGTGGCAGCGGGTGGTGGTCAACCAGCTGAGCCGCCCCCAGCAGCACGGAACATCGACACGATCGAGGTGGAGCAGCTGCGCGAGGATGTGGGCTCCTTGGCTGACGAAGGAGAGGACGAGGGTGAGCTTCGAGCCAAAGCTCGTCTGTTGGCAGCGGGAGGCTTCAAACCCAAGCGCCTACATAATCCGAACTATTGAGTGCCCCCTCGTGTCCTCCACGGATACGGTCAAAGGGGGCGAAGTGTACGACAAGCGATTGAGACAAGCAGCCTACGGTGGCCTGCACTTCCCCGATTACAGGTGCCTGCGCCTTTGCGAGTATCTTAATGGAGAAGAGGCATCAGAGGAAGTGGTGCCTTTTCCTGCGGGGCAGCTTGCGGGGCAACACCCAGTTTCACCTGGCCCTGGCGAACTACATGCGCCCGTTCCTGTTCATGATGTGGAGTCGCTCGGTCGGAGTTCGACCTGCACAGCGCTTAGCAAGCTTCGGGTGGCTGGCGATGAGCAGCCAATCCAATCGTTCGGGGTGAGCACGGAGTTCACTGTGGTTTGCTACAATGGCAATTCCTGGGCCACGGCGCAGAGTTTCATGGAGTGGTGCGTGCTGGACCAGGTGCTGCAGGCGGACATCTTCGTGCTGAAGGAGCTGCGCATCACAGCGGGTGAGCAGATCCGTCGTGGTCAAGCCTGGGCTAGGGCTCGGGGCTATAGGCTGGAGGCGTCACCGTGTGCGATCACTGGCAGTTCAACCTTGTCGACGTCTAGCGGGGTAGGCCTGTGCACACGTGCTCACATTCCTGTTGCCGAGTACTTGCCAGCATGTACACGCCCAAAGAGCAGGCTAAAGTTCCAGCGTGCTGTTTTAGGAGATATGCAGATCCTCTTCGCGTCGGTTTACGGGGAGGTGGGGGTGGGCCTCAAGGGTAACGTGGAGCTCCTGGGAGCTCTCATTGAGGCCGTTAGGGCCTCTTGCCTGCCCTTCTGCATTGCGGGCGACTGGAACATCGAAGCTGGCCTTTTTGGAACCGACAGTTTTCTTAGGCATGGTTTCTTGAATGTGTTGCGCGCGGAGGTGGTGGGCGTTAAACAGCCCACTTGTAATAACAGCTGCATTGACTTTTTTTGCAATGAGTGATGTGTTCGTGCCCTTTGTCCGCAGCATAAGCCTTCGGCATGGCGCCCCCGTGGGGCCCCGCAAAGCGGTTGTCCTCAGGATGTCGGGGGTTGGAAGCCGCAATTACATTCGCGGGCGAATCCAGCCCGAGGCGTTTAGGCTCCCAAAGAAAGGGGAGGTTTTCGTTCCAGGGGGCATCTCGGGCTGGCCAGGTTGAAATTCTTGCAGGGGAATCCGTGGACAGTCTTGCGCGCAGGTGGTTCTCCTCTGCTGAGCTCTATCTGTGCATGTACACGGCGTTGCCTGAGTTTGAAAGGCACCGTTATTCAGGTCGCGCTGCAGGTTGCCGTCTTGAAAAAGTGCTCTTGTCTTGCGCCTGGGGAAGAAGTGTCGGGGGAAAGGCCAGACTCAGAAGTGGCTTACGCTTCGTGGAGTGACAACGCAGTGGCTTCGCGCGCAAGACTCCACGGCCCCAGACAAGGATGCAGCGATCCGCAGCGCTGTTGCACGTATGGGGGAGGTCGGTAGCGTTTGGACGGGTTCGGGGGAGGAGGAGGCTTTGTCGACTCAGGAGTCTGGGTCACCAAGCTCGCATGCCGCCTTCCTTGCCCGTCTGCAGGGTCCGGGCTCTCGTGTTGATGTTTGTGACGTGCTGCAGCGTCGTGTGAAGCATCAAGCGGGCAAGGATGCGTCGGCGGCTCGGCAGTCTTGGAGGGAGTTTTCGATGCTCGCGTTCCAAAGAGGAGGGGGTCTTGCTCGTAAATACTCTCGGGGCCCTCAGGGCAATTCCCAACCAGTGACTCGCAGCCCGTTGTGGGCCATGAGGCCTTGACGGCCATGCTGGGGGCTTGGGTCTCGCTTTGGAAGCTTCCGTCCAGGGACCTTGAGCCCTGCCCCCTCTCCTGGGACGTTTCAAACGCGGCTCCCCGTCCCGAGCTAGAGCCAGCGGCGGCGCGTGCAGTCTTAGGGTCGTTTAGGCCCAACACTGGTCTAGGCTGTGATTCTTTTCACCCGAGGTGGATCGAGAAGTCGCCAGAGACTCCCATAGCGGCGTTTATCCTGATTTTGCACCGGTGGGAAGCTGAGCCTGAGCTCACTGACATGCGGCTCATTCTCGTAGTCTTCCTCCCCAAACCTCAAGGGGGGGAAAGACCCATAGGTCTGCTGCCCCTGTTTGCTAGAATATGGTCGAGATTAAGGCACAAGCAGGTCTCCAAGTGGGAATCCAAGTTGCCCGATAGATTCTTCAGGGGAGCCTCTAGTGAGACCTCATGTGACAAGTCCGCCTGGATTCACAACACCCTTGCGGCTATGGCTCCCCAGTTAGGCCTTGTCAGTTTTAGCGCGTTTGTAGACCTCCGCAAGTTTTATGAAATGGTCAGCCACCAGGAACTTTTGCGTGCTGCCAGGGATGCAGACTTCCCCCTGGCGCTTCTGAGGCCCTTGTGCGCCTTGTACAGAGGTCCAAGGAGGGCCGTCTACCAACAATCGGTTTCGGAGGTCATTAACGCGAACGGGTCCATCATAGCAGGGTGCTCTTGCGCGACAGGGTTGGCTAAGTTGATGACGATCACCACGCTCAGGTGCATAGGGGTTAAGTGTAACCTTATCAGAATCAAGAACTTGATTGACGATATCAGTCTACACGTGATAGGAGGGCCCACCCAAGTGGCAGATCAGGCGACTACTGGTTTAACGATGCTGCTAAGAGGCATGGAGGACCGCAGGCTCCCGATTTCGTGGGACAAGTGTGGCATGCTGTGCAGCGATGAGGAAGTTTTCTGCAAAGTGAGAGCGCATGTGCGACATCTCTGGCCAGGAGATGCTCCTTGCCCTGGTCGGGATGCCTTTCATAGAGATCTAGGGGGAGATGCCATCGACGGAGGGATGAGGAGGAGAAGCACTCAGGTTTCGAGGATCTCAGAGGCTCTTCAGCGAGGGGCTCGTGTCAAAGCTCTCCAGGGACTGTGTCGTCAAAAATCAGCGGTGCATCGGGCTGGGGTCCTGGCCAACTCTCTTTGGGGCTCCAGCATCCACGGTGTGGCAAGTTCGAGGATCCAGTCCTTGCGCATGTCGTACTTGAACGTTGGCAAGTGCAAGCCAGGTGCGTCTGTGGATCTGTCGCTGCTGACGGCAGAGTGCGGCTGGCAGCAGGACCCCTTGGTCATTGCGACGGTGGGCGCGGTCCACACCTTTGCTGTCGTTGTGAATTCGCAGGCCGTCACATGGGCGGTCGTCGACAAGCTGCTCAAAGAAGCGAGGCCGTTGTTACTGGATCCACATCGCTGGGCCAAGTGCAAAAACCCGATTGCCGCTTTTCTCCTCTCGCTCCACAGGATTGGGTGGTCTTGGGAGGACGTCCACACCATCAGAGATGACGATGAGCAGCTCTGGGACTCCAGGACCACTCCGCCTGCCCTACTGAGCTCGATGGTCAAGCATGGGGTTCGGAGGCACATCGATAGGGAAGCGTTGCACAGGCTCGCAGATGGCGACTCACGAGCCCCTCAAGGCCCCATATCGTGGATACCTATGAATGAGGTCCTGCGCAGTAAGTTGCCGCCAAGGGAAAGGAGGTCTCTCAGGGGCCTGTGCTCGGGGGCTCACTGGTGCCAGTACAGGGTCTCGAAGTCCTTCAACGGGGGGCCCTCGGTGTGCTTGAGGTGCCAAGGATGCCCAGGCACTTTCTATCATAGGTTCTTTGAGTGCTACGCGTACCACTTCTTCAGGCAGGAGAGGCTCCCGAAGGAGCTCCACAATGCAGTCAAGCGTATGAAGCAGGCCCCCGAGGCCCTACAGACTCTCTTCTGCCGTGGCCTTCTTCCTGACCCTGCTCAAGCCTTCGCTTATCCGGGCAGGAGCCCAGCTCACCACTACCTTGATATGGATCGTAAAGGTGTTGTGTATGTTGATGGAGGCTTTGTTTTCACTGACGGGAGTGGTTTCTATACGGACATACCGTGCATGAGAAGCGCAGGTTGGTCAGTCGTTGTATACGACCATGAGCGCAGGAGCGTGGCCAGATACTTCGGTGCAGTGCCAAAGGACATCTGCCCGCTCCAAGTGGCCAGGTGTGGTGAGGACTATGCGATGTTGACCGTTAGCAGGCAAGTTCTGGGATCATACACGGTACTCTCAGACTGCAAAGGCACGCTGTCGTATTGCCGTTCGCCTAGCCTGGCTGTGGGAGCAGGCAATCCAAGAGCTAATGTGTGGAAGTTGATAGGCCAGAATGAGGAGTTCCATCGGCAGGCGTTTAAGCATGCGAAGGGCCATGCGACACAGACGGATGTTATTGAAGGTGTGGTGTCAGCTTTTGATAAGACGGGCAACTCCACGGCGGACGCATTGGCGAAGCGTGGGGCTGCATATAATATGCCAGAGGACGAGCACGTGGATTTCGTTCGGGGCTGTAGGAAGTTGCGCAACATGCTACTGCAGTACCTTGGGAATTTTCAAGCGTGGCTGTATGATTGTAACGCTGAGGGCCTGGACTACCATTTCCCGTTGAACGCAGATGAGGAGCAGGAGGCCCCCTCTCAGCAGCCCCTGGCCGCCATGGTGGACAATGAGCCCCATTGTGAACTGGTCCTGGAGGACGAGCTAGACGGTTTCCTGGAGCCATGGCATGTGGCAGGGCACGGCGTAGTGGAATATCCGATGGTGGACTCACCACACTTTATTTTGTTCTGTTCCACGTGCTGCCAGCATTTCTGCTCAGACTCTAAGAATCATCGAGGGCTGGCTCAGAAGTGCAAAGGCAAGCATGGAGGTGGCCGTGAAGTGGAAAACCGTCGGCACTTGGACAAGATCAGGCATCCGCAGGCGATTCGAGCCCATGTCAGGCTCGAGTCTCCGCGGTCGCCATCTGGGCCAGCACGGAACATGGTCAGAGTGACCAAGAAGTGGGAGCTAGAGTTGAGCAGCAGTGCAGTTCCGACCCCACTGAAGAAGCAGAGGCTCCTGGACACATCGCGCATCCTCCTGGCGCACGGGATGGAGTTCCGCGAGGCCGTGGAGCTAGGCCACATTTTTGAAGATGATGAAGATGACCAAGAGTCGGACTGAAGCTGCAGCGTGGACTGTACACCGATCAGGAGCCACGATGTGGAGTTTGATCCTCGGAGGCTTCTACAACTTGCTTTGTTTTCAAATCCTGTGCCCTGTGGGCGGCAGGTTCTTTCGTCGCCAGGCTGGTGACTTCCGTCCGAGATTCTTGAGGTTGCTGCCTTGCTGGCCCTTGAACTCTCTAAGTGGCGGGAGCGCCAGTCAGCTTTGCCGTGGTTCGACCGTGGCGCTGTCGCTCCGCGTCCCCTTCGTTTGCCACGTCGGCGGCGCTTTCCACGTGGGCATGGTTTTCGCCGCCCTGGAGCTGGGCTTGGTGTGGTGGTCGCACCTGCTCATGGCGCTGGGAGCCCTCGAGGTGCCCTTCGTCGCCTCGGCGGGCCTCGTGCGGTGCTCACCCGCAGGCCCCGTGCTCCCTGGCCGCCCGCGTCTGCTTTGAGGTAGGAACGGCCCCCGCGCCCCGTCCTGGTGCTTGCAAGGTGGTCCTGGCCCTCGGGCTCCACCGTGTAAGTGCTGGGGGGGGGGGGGGGGGGGGGGGGGGTTGTGAGGGTTGTTCCTCTCTCCCTGTCTCTGGATCCAGCTGCCCCTCGGCTTCCGCTCGCTCGCTCGCTCGCTCGCTCCTCCTCCTCCTCCTCCTCCTCGCTCCTCCTCCTCCTCCTCCGTAGCCATTTTGGCTCAATATGCTTAGTTCCGCAGGGGAACAAGTGGATACCGCTAGTCCGCGGCCAGTTTGCAGTCCTTCCCCTGGTCAGCCCCAGGGCGAGCGCCGAGGTGGTCCGCCCCACCTCGGAGCGTCTCTGCAGGATGCGTTGTGTCGGCAGGATGGTGCCGCGCCCAGTCGCCGACAAGACTTGGCTGTGCAAGACCTGCATCCACGAGCGCACGGGTGAACCTTTCTTCAATAAGGCTGACCGTGCATCATGCTTCTCGTGCAGGCGTCCCAAGAGCAGTTGTTTCAAAGCCTACAAGCAGTCCACCACAGACCCGAGTGTGCACGCTGGAGGTCTCAAGGCTGGTGGCAAGAAGGCCGCTAGCGCTGGCTCGGCACCGTGGGAGGTCGCCAAGCAGCTGCGTTTGGCGCAGGAGACGATTGCCAAGCTCGAGAAGCAGATCCAGGCCAAGCACGTGCCAGCGCCTGATGCCATGGACGTGTCGGAGCCAAAGGCTATGGCAAATGATTTCGATGAAGGCAAGTTTCGTGCACGTATTTTGGAGTTGGATAAGGAGATCGCAGTTGCCAGCAAAGGTGTTGGCGCAGCGTGGGAAGTCCTCAAGGAGGCGCTCACCAAAGAACGCAGCGAGCTCCAGGGTGAAATTAACAAGCGCAAGCCTGCAGCCTCACGCATGTTCGTCGTTGGCAAGCAAATTGAGGCTATGGGCAAGCAGATTGCAAAGGCGGAGAAGGATGTTGACGACCAAAAGGCCGTCATCAAGGAGCTCCAGGATGTGCTGGTGCAGGCTGAGCAGAAGGTGTTGGGCAAGAAGACCAAACTGCTCGAGCTCCAGACCCAGCGCGCTGATTTGGCGCGCCAGAGCTACGTCCCACCTGTGCCTAATGACGTCGGGGAGGCTGGGCAGACAGTTCATGCTTTGGGCCTTGACACAACCAAGTTGGGTGAGGTGTTGCGCGCCCTTGGGGCTGGAGACAGGACTGACGCCATCGCGCACGGAGTGGCTCAAGCACTGCCTCAGGTTATCACGAATGCTCGGTTGCAACCAGTGGGCGCGACTCGACACCATGCAGGTCCTGAGCTGCTGGACAATGAGTCAATTGCTGATGATGAAGCTCCTCTGGTACCTATCAAGGAGGCATCCGAAGATGTATTGCGGCCTTACCTGGCGGAGGCGGGTCAGGAGGTGCCCGCGTCCTTGGAGGAGATGCGTGATGCGGCCAATCGACTCTGCAAGCTGGAGCAGCATGCCAAGCAGAGGAAAGGGCCAGGCTTCCAGGCCTACTAGGCCAAGGAGGCTAGTCCACGCCATGATGATGTTCACTTCGCTGGTCAAGATGACGTATTCCGATTCTAAGATCAAGGGGCAGATTGTTACGGTCAATACTGATGCAGCTGGCCCTTTGCTACGATATGTGGAGCAGGCCACAGATGTGGTGATATTGGTTCAAGAGCATAAGTCAGATGGATCAATGTTGCCCAGCCTGCAGTACAAGCTGAAGTGCATGGGCTACCACGGCATCTTCTCGGCGGCCAAGCGCACGGCAGCTGACGGGCTCTCAGCGGGGGTTGCAGTGATCACGCCGAGTTTCATCACGATTACGGCGCCACCACTGCCCAAGGACCCTGAGATTGTGCCCTCTCGGGCTGTGGCAGCGCAGGTCAACTGGGGCCTCAAGAGCGGGTTGGTTGACATATCCCTCTACTTGCAGGACTCCGTGGACCTGAATGACTACAACCTTATGGTTCTACACAAGGTGGCGCAATACGTGGGCCGCCTCAATGCAGCAAATCGGCCTTGGGTCATTGGAGGTGACTTTAATATGAGTGCGAATTTGATTGGAGCACAGGAGTGGGTGGCGCAGACGAATGCGTTGATGATGGTACCTTCGCAAGTCACATGTCGCACCACCAACTCGGTTGAGGGCAAGATTTATGATTATTTTATGGTTCACTCCAAGTTGGCCGCAATCATTGAGCCACCAGATGTGTTGACGGCTGCAGGGCTACCCACGCATGCACCTGTTGTTCTTTCGATTCGTGCTGAGCCCAAGAAGATCTGGCTAAGGGTCCCTGTTGAGCCCAAGCAGCTACCAAAGCTACCCAAGCAAGGTTGTTCGCGATATCCTATGAAATGGGATCATGTGATGGACGCCATTCTACGTGCCCATGACGACGACACGCTCAAGATGGCTTGGGATGCAGTTATTACTGGAGTGGAATTTGAGATACTCAGCAGATACGACGTAGTTGACGATGAGGTTGCTCCGTGCAGGGGCAGAGCGGGCCCGAGGGACACCAAGTTTGTCGAAGCACACTGGACCCCCAAGCGGGAGGCGGGAGGCCTCGGGCCGAACGCCGTAGCTTGGCAGGCTGCGGCCAGATGGGCGAAACATCTCATGAGAGTGCGAGCCTTCTGGATCAAATTGGTGCAGGAAGCTGTACGTGATGATAGGCGTGCGGGCGAATTTCACCTTCCTGATTACAGCTCGCCCTGGACTAGCCGACAGCCATCCTTGGCACCTGCATCTGCAGCTCCTATGAGAGAGGAATCAGAGGCAGACGACAACTGGATGACGGTCACCAGCAGATCGAGATCACAGAGGGCACCTACGAGTGGGTCATGCAGCCTACGCCCTATGAAGGACGAGACTGCCCCGCGGCGCGTGTCCTCTGCTGATCCGCGCAGGCCCGCGGCTCTCAGCTCAGTGACCCCGTGCGGTGGTATCGCTGGAGGGCCGATGGCGCCGTGTACTGCAACTACGACCAGTGATGTCTCTGCCCCTGGTAGAGGGCCTACGGGTACTACTTCGGCGACCGCGATGACTGCGTCAGCCTCGAGGCCACGTGAGGATCCAGGGAATCCTGGCAGAACGCAGTCCAGGAAGCAGCGAGCATCAGCGAAACTGAATCCCATTGACAGATTGGCTCGTTCGCTAGTGGACACAGATCGCTTTTTGCTCAAGATAGTGGGGCAGCAGAACCACATGATGAGTCACCTGGATGAGGAGACTCAGAGCTTCTTCCTAGATGGCATCGCCTCGCTAGGAAGAGACGACTTCGAGCAGCAGATATACCGCATAGTCGAGCGTGCTGATGAAGTTCACCAGGAGCAGAAAAAGAAGGTGGAGGACAGCTGGAAGTCTTGGATCGACATGGCATTCAAGAAAGGTGCAGGCCCTGCGCATCGCACGTCTAAGGTCAAGGTTTTGGAGGCAGCAGTGGCGCACACCGACAGAATGCAGCCGTACCAGATGGCCGACAGGGAAATGGATGTCTGGCATGAGGTATGGTCCTGTCACGGGCAGCGTGGGCCAGTATTGCCTAGTGATGCGCATACATGGGAGGATCTTCCCCCTCTTCGGCCAGAAGGCTTGTCCAGGGCAGCTCTCACGTTCACTTGGACGACGGCCACTGGGCCGACGAGGCTGCACCCTCGTGCATTCTTCATCCTCTCTGATGCTGGCTTGTTGTCGCTCTGCACAATGTACCACACATGCGAGCGGATGCTGTACTGGCCGACACAGAGAATAGTCAACGAGATGGTTAGGCTTGCCAAGCCCGATGGAGGCACGCGGCTGATCACTTTAGTAGAGAGCTTAGTACGTTTGTGGGCGCGAGCAAGGCGCCCGATTTCAAGAACATGGATTGTCCAGCTTGGGAGCCCTTTCATTTGGGGCAATAGGAGGGGACACTCTTCCAGATATTCCGCGTTTGCGCACAACCTAGAGGCGGAGATAGCTGCTTCTCTGGGAGAGAGTTCAGCCACGGTGTTTCTCGATATGTGGAAATGTTTCGAGACAGTGCTGTTCCCTGCATTGCTTGATGAAGCCAGGTGCCTGGGGTTCCCTCTTCGTTTGTTATGGATGCTAATCAACTCGTATTCCCAGCCAAGAGTTATAAAGGCGTTTGGATGTTGGAGCAAGCAGGTGGTGGTGTACCAGGGCATCCTCGCGGGCTGCACCCACGCCACCACCCTCCTCACCATCCTCACCTGCAGGGCCCTCATGTAGGTGCACCAGATAGCCCCCAACGTGACTCCGAGAGCGCTCGTGAATGACAGCACGTTCCAATGGGTTGGGCCGTCGGGGACTTCTTCGGCTGAGTTGTTCTTGGGGATCCAGAGTTTCGTCAAGGATTCGGCCAAGTTGGGGCTCCTGCTGCAGGTCAAGAAATCGGGCTGGGTCTCCAACACTAGGAAGGGGCACCAGGGGTTCCGCAAGTTGGCCTCAAGGATCAACCTCAAAAGCAAGAAGTGGGTCCGAAATCTTGGGCATGAACTTAGTGGGCCAGTTCCTGTGAGGAAACAAGCTAAGGCTAGGATGAAGGGCTTGCAGGACGGAGGCCCCCAAGGCTTATTATGCTCCAGAAGGCGGCTGGCAACAGAGTCACCGCGATCTGGAGAACAGGACTCCTTCCAGCTGCTGCGCACGGCGCGACTGTATCAGGAGTCAGTGACCAAGAGCTTGCCCGTTTACGCTCTGTTGCTGGCATATGTTGTGTGGCCGTTCGGCGGCAGTTTCTTCTCTCACTGTATATCTGGCTACGCAGGCCGACGCCAAGTACGACCCAATATACAATGCCACCATGGACCCCCTGAAGGCCTACTGCAGCTTCGTCTGGGACAACAGAGTTTGCCTTGGGAGACTGCAGAGGGCCTGGCTGAAGGTGGATGAGGGGCTCAAGATTAAGGCCTCTTGGACCTCGGCAAGGGGGCCCATTGCTGTTGCATGGATGTCTTTGAGGAGAATAGGATGGGGCATGTATTCCGCCACGGGGATCTACAGCGACCTCGGTCACACGTTTGACCTCTTTCAGCTCTGTCCCAAGGACGTGCTGGAGTTGGTCAGGCAAGGCATCGAGCGATGGCAAGGCATGCGTATACTTACACATCACAAGGAGGTATGCTATGGGGATGAGGTCATATGGATGAGAGCTATGAGGAGATGTATTGGTGCCAAGAAGGCAGTGGTCAGGCACCCACGTTTTGCAGGCGCGCTTCGTGCACTGTGGTCCGACTCTATTTGGTCACGTTCCAGATTGGCTGCCAAAGGGTACCAGATCTCCCCTGCCTGCATCTACTGCGCAGCGGAGCAATCGACCATTGGACACGTTCTTTTGCTGTCCTAGTTTTTTACGATGACCTGCCTGAGGGGCCCGATCTCGACTGGAACACTGATATGCAGTACACATATGATATGCTAAGGGAGCTCGGACAGAAGGCCCTTGGAGAGCCCGACTGGGATTGTCTTGCCACGGCAGTAGGCATACCAGTGAGCCCTCTCATCCCACCGTATGTGGAGTTCAAGTTGCAGTACGTCTGCTGGGGTGACTGGGAGTCTGGCAGAAGTTCCTGGAGCTCTATGGTCTTCTCAGATGGTTCGGGGCTGGCCCCTGCGTGGCCTGAGATTCGTCGATGTGGGTGGTCTTTCGTCGTCATGGGGGACAACGGGCTACCAGTTCGTGCTGCATATGGGCCCCTCGAGGGTCCGATACAAACGGTCGGGAGATCGGAGCGAATGGCTTTCCTCATGGCACTCAGGCTTTTACCTGCTGTGGACCTACTGGTGACAGATCTCCAGAGCCTGGCAGCTGAAGTGAACTCCTGGCGCCACGACCAGGAAGATGCGAATTCGACATACGCAGACATCTGGAGGCACATCTTTCATGCAGCTGACGACAAGCGTCGGCCCAGAGCTTGCTGGACGCCTGCGCACATCACGATCGAGAGTTACCTGGAGGTACACTTCGGCACCCTCCCGTTTGAATTTCTGCTCGGGAACATGTGGGCGGATTTTTTCGCAAGGGAGGGGGCCAACACGCACGCTGTACACAAATCGACGGTCCAAATGTTCGAGGCCAGGCTGAGTCAAGAGAAGTTGAATGCTAAGTTCTTCTCCTGGGCGGCAGCTAAGCTCATCGCCAGGGACTCCACCAGCAGTAGACCCGAGAGGCTCAAGTTAGGTGGTCCCCCGATACCTGCACAGCATGTAGGATTGCGTGTGCATGAGGTGGTCATCCGCAGTCCTGGGGTCTGGCAGTGCAAGACTTGTTTGGCCACGGCTCGGACCCCAGCCAGTTTGTTGAAACTCGTTGCGGGTACCAGTAATTATGCTAAGTGTGAGCCCACGGAGCAACAAAAGCTCCAGGCTCGCAATGATGTTGTATTGCAGCGCGCATTGCCTTACAGGAGTGAGGCGGTCAACGTTGCGCTAGGTCTAGCGCAGGAGCTCAGCCCACCCGAAGACCCTGTCGCCCCTGGTCCTTCGGGGGCTCAGCAGCCGTGTGCAGATGACATTGTAGAGTTAGATGGCCACCGAATCCTCTCGAATCTTGGTGCTATGGTTTGCACATTGTGTGGGTCGTACCAGCTTAATGCTGGGCGTGCGGGGCACTCGAAGCTTGGGGGCTGCTGTCTGGGCCCTTCTCAGCACCACCCCACACTGTATAAGCAACGGCATGCTATTAAGGCCATCAAGGCGGGTAAGAACCCCAAGAATGGCCAGCATATCAAACTGTTTTGATGAGCTTCTTTGGCCCGCTCTGTTTTCCGTAATTTTTTCCCTGGGGATCCACGGTAAACGAGCTGGGCCCACATGATTGGCCCATGCTCCCGTAGTTGCTTGCGTGACAGGTCATCCGAGGCGTCCTCCTCCTCCTCCTCCTCCTCCTCACTCCTCCTCCTCCTCCTCCTCCTCCTCCTCCTCCTCCTCCTCCTCACTTCTCTCCTAGCCGAGGCCTCTCTCATCCGCTCCCAGCAGATTGACTTATCGGTTGCTCATCACCACCGTGGGCGAGGTCGAGGCATTCGTCTGGTGGAGCGGCCTTTGCTTGAAGTCCATGAGCGGCGGCAGTGCCGTCACGACTCGTCTGACACCGAGGCTTGGTGGAGCTTTCTTCGCATTTGGAGAGCAATGCTTCGGTGGGGGCAGGCCAGCCGTGGTTCTCGCGGCAAGCGACAGGTGGTGCGTGCCCGCCTTCATCTTCAGGCTCAGGCCCTGACATTACCTCCAGCTGTGGCTGGTGCCGAGGCCCTTCGTACGGTGGCCGTCGACAAGTGGCTTGGGCTTGCTGAGCGGGACAGCCCTCTTTCTGCTTGGTTTGAGGATCTTCTCGAGGAGGAGGTGGCCGTGCGCAGGCGAGCTGACGCGGCTGCCAAGGCCAAGCTATGGCGAGATTTTTGCAAGTCGGCCCTCGACGGCCCCGGGAGGATTGCGCACAAGATTATTAAGCCGAAGGTTGTCGAGCCTCTCCCTGTATCCCTGCCTGGCGACGTTGATTCCCTGCCGCAGGTGGGCTCGCTGGCGGTTGATGGTGTTTTGCAGGAGTGGCTTCCGCTTTGGATCAAGGACTCGAGGAATGATGAGCAGCACGCCTCCGAGTGGAATGTGGCGACAACCCTTGAGCCCATCAGTGTCTCGCAGGTGCGCTCGGCCATCCTCTTCTTCGGCAGGAGGAAAGGCCTGGGCTGGGACTCCTTTCATCCGCGGCTGCTTGGGGAGCTCTCGGACGCCTTGGTTGCTCGATTTGCGGCCATCTTAAACCGGTTTGAGCTCACTGCCAAAGTCCCCGAGCTTTGGACGACGATGTTCGTTTTCATTCCCAAGCCTCCTCCTGACGTCGGCCGTCGGCCGATAGGGCTCCTGGGCCTATGGCCCCGCGCATGGTCCAGGGTACGACAGCAACGAGTTCGCGCTTGGGAACACAGCGTGGATGCCAGCTTCTTTTGGGGCAAGTCCGGCGATGCGGCGGCCGACAGAGCTGCTTGCATCCACAACCTGCTGGTGGTGCATGCTAAGCGCCACGGCTTCGTCAGCGGCACTCTGTACTACGACGTGCGGAAATTTTACGAGAACATTTCCCACGGCGCCATGCGCGAGGCTGGCAGGCACTACGGCTTTGACGAGCAGCTGCTGCGATGCCTGTGCGCGGTCTACCGTGGACCCAGGCGGGCCCGCTGGCTTGGCGCGACCTCGCGCCTGGTTGTCCCCAACGGCACGGTGATCGCGGGTTGCAGCTGCGCGACTGGCACCGTGAAGCTCATGACCCTGTGCGTTTTACGGACTATTGCCATTGAGACGCCTGTCTGCCGGCCGCTGAACTTGGTGGACGACTTGAAGGTGCATGCTGTGGGTTCTCTCCGCACTGTGGCTCGGCAATTGGTCAAAGCAGCCACGATTGTAGCCACTCAGATGAATGAGCTCGACCTTCCGCTCAACTTGGACAAGACCTGCTTCCTGTGTTCGAGCCCTGAGTTGCTCGAGGCTCTGCTGGGCGACCCCGACTGGCCGTTCGACGAGTCCTTCCTGGCCACCACCCACCGTGACCTGGGTGGCGACGCTTCTGGCGGCAAGGCTCGCCGCGTGCCTGTG
This sequence comes from Prorocentrum cordatum, assembly GCA_963575745.1. Taxonomy (NCBI): domain Eukaryota; class Dinophyceae; order Prorocentrales; family Prorocentraceae; genus Prorocentrum; species Prorocentrum cordatum. The sequence continues at coordinate 18,784 of CAUYUJ010020975.1, read as the reverse complement.
CAAAACAAGCGCCTCCTCGAATCGTCGGCCGCTGCGACTCGGCTCTCGAAGATTGGGCGGGGGAGGGAGGCTTCTCGGGTGCACAGAGCGGGCCCAGTCGCTAAGGCCACGTGGGGGGCGCGCATTAATGGTCTTGGGAATTCGGCTCTGAGGACTCTGAGGGTGGCCTCTGCCAGGTCTTTTGGCCCCCTCCAGCCTGGATCCTCCCTCGGCCTCACCTTCCTTCTTTGCGGGGCCCCCCAGCGGGATCCTCTTGTTTCGACGACGGTGGGCGCCGTCAAGTCATTTGTTTCTTTCTGGTGGCACCGCAGTGTCACGAAGCAGGTCCTCCTCTCTGCGTTTGACGATGCACTCGTGTCTGCGAGGAAACCTAAACCCTGGGGCTCCGCCAAGCAACCTCTTGCCGCTCTTGTGTTAACGCTTGCTCGGATTGGTTGGAGGTTGGATGTCCCAAGCGAGGTCCTGATTGACCAGGCGGGTCGCTCCTGGAGTTTGTCTGCGTTTTCCCCGGCCTTCTTCGCCCTTCGCGTGCGCGAGGCGTGTGAGGAAGCGATTGCAATGGAAGAGCAGGCTAGGCAGAGTGATTTTGGAACCGAATGGCGCGGCCCCATCTGTCTCAAGCCGGCTCTGGATCTGATCTCGAAGCAAGGCTCAGCTTGGTCTGATCATTGTCGTCACTGCTTGCGCAGCCTTGTTACCAACAGGTATTGGTGCCAGCGGCGGTTTCATGACGCCTGTCAGGACATACCCCCTGCCTGCCTGGCCTGCCAGGCCCCATCAGGTACCATGTTTCATCGTCGATTTGATTGCCCCGCCCACGATGCGTGGCGACGGGATGTTTTGAGCCCCGACCTGCGCCGGGCAGCTGGTAGAGTGCGCCTTCTTTCGTCCAGGGCCCAGGAGTTGTTCGCCAGGTGTGTGCTCCCAGACCCCGCTTGCTGGTTCTCGCGCCCCTCCGAACCCCCTGAGGCCACGGTCTATAGGCACAATTGGCCTGCCGACGGGCTGGTGCTCGGGGAATGGGCCCATGTGTTCTTGGACGGCTCGTGTTTCGAGCCTGCCCTCCCTAGGATTCGATCGGCGGGATGGGCGGTGATCGTTACGGACGGGTGGGGAAAGTTTCTCGTGCGATTTGGGGGCGCGTGCCCGTGTGTGAAGCTCCAGCCCAGGTCGCCCGTGACGGTGAGGACTATGCAGTGGTCTCTCTCGTTCGCCATGCTACTGTGTTCCCTGGGGCCAACTTGTATGGGGACTGTGCCGGAACTCTCGGGTATGTTTCGGACCCCGCGGGAGCTGTTTGTCCCGATAATGCTCGGGCGCATATGTGGCAGCATGTGTTTGATAAGCTCGACGGAGTGCGGTGGCGTAAAGTTCCTGCCCATTGCACCCTTCGTGATGTCGAGAACGGTAAGCTCAGCCGTCTCGAGTATCTCGGCAATAAGGCTGCCGATGAATATGCCAAGCGAGGCGCCTCATTGGGTCGAATCTCTGCCGCTGATCGTGCCGTCGTCGATGGTTGCTTTGAGTTGTCCCGGCTGTTGTGCAAGTTCTCAGCTGAGCAAGAAGCTCGGATCGGGGACAGTGGGCAGTTCGACCATGTCGGCATCGATTGGCTGAGGCACATCACCCTTGAGGTCCCTCCTCTCCCTGATGATCCTCCTTCTCCTTCCGTGCCTTCTCCTCCTGGCCGTTTTGATTGTGGCTCCGTACGGCGGCCTCCTATTGGGAGTGGCGGGACGGGTCGGGAGTCGGGTGGGGTGGGCGACGACGGTGAGGAGGGCAGGGCTGAGTGGCCCGACCTCCATGTCTGGCCGGCCCGCGCCCACGACATCATAGAGTGTGGGGTCACTGACCCCGCTGGGGCGGCCGCTGGCTCCCTGGCCTTCTGCACCCGTTGCGGTTCAGTCTGCACCGTCGGAGGGCACGGTGGCAAGACTGCTCTCGCGTCGGATTGTCTGGGCCATCGTTCCCAGGGTCGTGAGAGGCAGTTGGCTTGGATTTTGCAGGGCCGCCATCCTTCGTAGTAAGATTTTCGGGTCTCGCGAGCGACCGTGTTATCGGACCCAGCTCGAGACTACCTCGCCGCCAAGATGGGTCTGGGCGACCTCCCGTTGCTCGCGCCACCTCGGTCCAGTGGCTCTCTGGCTTCTTCGTCGGGCGGGATTGGGAGGGTTTGGGCTGGGACTGGGGTCGGCCTTCAGCGAGGCCTTTCACTTTACGGGTTCAGCTCTCGGGTAGAGGCTGAATCGCTCGGCGCTCGAGCGCAAGAGCGCCGACGGCAGGTTGTGCCGCCCGAGGAGGACTTGGACCCTCCCTAACTCGTTTGGAGTTTGTTTGATGCATGATTAATGTGGTGGCACCTTTCTAGCCGTTGCCGAGCTCCTCCTCACTTCTCCTCCTCCTCCTCCTCCCCCTCCTCCTCCTCCTCCTCACTTCTCCTCCTCCTCCTCATCCTCCTCCTCCTCCTCACTTCTCCTCCTCCTCCTCCTCCTCACTCCTCCTCCTCCTCCTTTTCCTCCTCCTCCTCCTCCTCCTTCTCCTCCTCCGCCCCCTTTGAGCTTCGAGCTGCGGGCAGTGTCGTGACAGAAGGTTCTGGCCCCCCATCTCCCTGTGCTCCCCCACGACGGCGGCCGTTCGTCGTTCTCGGGGCCCTGGGGCCGAGTCCATCGTCGTCAACATCGGCGTTGTGCTCCAGGCTTTGCGCCCCCCGTCCTCCAACGCATTTGAAGACCACGACGGCGGCCGTTCGTCGTTCTCGGGGTCCTGGGGCCGAGTCCATTGTCGTCCACATCGGCGTTGTGCTCCAGGCTTTGCGCCCCCCGACCTTCAACGCACTTGAAGATCACGGCGGCGGCCGGTGCGTGGCTCTCGGAGTCTTGTCGGAGGGCACCAACTATACACCTACACGGATCCTGGCCAGGCCGATCCTAGGCCCAGGATCGGTGTATATGCATCCTGTCCAAGGCAGGCTCCTACAAAGATCCTGGGCCCAGGGTGATCCTGGCAAGGATTGGTGTTGGTGTATAGTTGGTGCCTTCCTATCCTGGGGGCCCTCGCCAGGCCCCCCCGGGGGCCGTCAAGGAACATCCTGGGACGGAAAAAAACTGGACCCCGGGCAGTGGGCCGACCCAGAGGGTCGGCGGCGCGCCGGGGGGCAGCTGAGAGGGTCGGGCCTGCTCACGAGGCCTTCCTCAGGCGATCGCAGACATGGATCAAGGAGGAGGGGGAGGAGGGGGAGGAGGAGGAGGAGGAGGAGGAGGAGGAGGAGGAGGAGGAGGAGGAGGAGGAGGAGGAGGAGGAGGAGGAGGAGGAGGAGGAGGAGGCGCGGCGGCGGCGGCGGCGGCGGCGGAGAAGAGGGAGGAGGAGGAGGAGGAGGAGGAGGTGGAGGAGGAGGAGGAGGAGGAGGAGGAGGAGGAGTAGGAGGCGAGAAACCTTTTTTTTGTAATTTGCTGTTTAGAGGACATCAGGCGATCGCAAACATGGATCAAGGGGGCGTGGATTAGCGACGGGTTCCGTTTCCGCGGGAAGTCGCAGCTCTCCGCCGCCGAACCGAGGCGGCACTGGCCGCACTCTGGGGAGGGCACCTCCCCGGATCCATGGACCTGGCGACTGCGCGCCACAGCCATGGATCGCTCATCCGTGTTTGCGCGCCCCCGACCTCGGAGGGGAGCTCCCGGCCCCGACGTCGGGCGTCTCACGAAAAACTCGAGACGAGGCTTCGCGTCGTATTTGACCTCTCAGGGCTCTCACCGGGCCTCGGGATCGTCAACAAAACGACTCGGGACGCAACACCGGCCTCGGGGCAGTGGTCGGGAGGCCGGGGGCCCAGGTCTCGACAAGATCGAGACGTCGGACGTCTGGGGGAGGAGGTTTTCAGGCGCTTTCGTCGGTCCTCGGCTCGTTTCTGGCCTCTGGGTGCTCTCCAGCGGCTGCGCTTCGGCGGCAGTGTCCTGGGGCTGCCGGGAGGGCCCCGAACGGCCGCTGCAGGAGGCCGGAGTTGCACGAAAGCCAGACGACGATGAGCACTGAGGGGGCAGGCCTCCTCAAGAGGGCGGCGGGGCGTGGGAAGCTTCTCAAAGGGCCGGGGTCGCCCCGAACGGCCGCCGGAGGCACAAGTTGCACGAAAGCCAGACGACGATGAGCGTTGAGGGGGCAGGCCTCCTCAAGAGGGCGGCGGGGCGTGGGAAGCTTCTCAGAGGGCCGTCGTCACCCCGAACGGCCGCCGGGGAGGCCCGGGCTGCGGGGCAAGGCCGGCGGCCATGTGGTCCTTTTGGAGGGGGGGCAGGCCTGCTCAGAGGCCGGCGGGGCTCGGGGGAAGCTTCTCTCGGGAGGCCGAGGAGTCCTCGCGAGCCTGCTCGCTCCCACTCGAGCCTTCCTCTCAGGAGGGGAAGAAACACACAGACACAATTAATCGTCGATTTCCCAGAAAATATGGGAAAATATGGGAAGTGGTGGGGAAGACAAAACCCCCAGAAAATATAGGAAAATATGGGGAATCTTTTTATTTGTGTGTATTTATTTGTGTGTCCCAGGGCCCCTTCATCCTCCCCCGCCCCGCCCCGGCTCCGGGCGTCTGCGGTGTCGTGCCTCTCCACGTGTTCTACTTTGTGTGTGCGTGTGCAGTTCACCACCTACCAAACCACCCCCACCCAACCCGAAGGCCTCGATTCGCCCTCCACTTCCAGTGGTGGGGGGGGGGGTGTCGGGGAGCATCGAAAGAACACGCATGGAACCCATACCCCCCCCAACCCGAAATTCGGGTCTTCGGGTTGGGTTGGGGTGGTCTGGTAGGTAGTCAGCAGTCTCAAGAGCGACCCGTCCCCCTGAGCCCCTCTCTCCACCCGCCCCCTTCGTCGGCCGCGCCCTCCCCCCGCTCCTCCTGTCGCCCGGCGGCCCGATGCGCTCCAACGGCATCCCCGTGTAGGCGTCCCATCGCCAGCGCAGCCACCCTCTGCCTAGCCGCCGACGCAAAGAGGGTGCGCTCTCGCAAGGCTCCCCCCATGCCTTCCCCCTCCCCCGCCCCGTCTCCAGGCGTCCGGTGTCGTGCCTCTCTGCGTGTTCTCTCGTGTGCGCCGAGCGCGTTCCACTACTCGCGAGGTGCCTACTGGCAAACGTTTGAAGCAGAACGCATGTCGGCACCGGTGGTCGTGTTATCATCGTAGATCCCCCAGGGCGGATCCAGGCCATCTGCGAGTAGTTGCTTGGCGAGTAGTGAAGCGCGCTTCTCTATACAGTTGAGGCCAGTCCACAAGAAACCGTCCACAGGAAACCCAACCCTGAGACCCCAGGATGTCCGTTCACTTTTGATGTGGGAACGTCACGCATTCCTAGCAGAACTATCGAAACCCAGGAAACCCAGGGCACCCGGGAGGCGAGCAGGGTGTTTCTTGGCACGGGCCCCCACTGTGTGCGTGCTCTCTCGAGGCTCTGGTTTTCGGGCCGTTCCGTTCAGCTCCGGGTAGGGGAGCCTCTCTCTGTGGCCTAGGCCCGTCGTGTCAAGGCTCTACCATGTGGCGCTCCTAGTGGCCGCACGATGACTGCAGTAATCCAGCACGTGGCTCTGAGACACTCGCCCCGTGGGCTTCCCAGACATCGGGCGTCTCGAAAAAATCGAGACGGAGGTTTTTCGTCGTCTTCGACCTCTCGGGGCCCTCGCCGGGCCTCGGGACCGTCAAACATCGACTCGGGATAACAAGCCGGTCCCGGCGAAGTGGTCGGGAGGCCGGAGGCTCCTAGGGGGCAGCGACAATTAAAACAGGGCCAGGATCGGGATAAATCGCTCCAGAGCGTTTCGGAGCGCCCTCAGAACGTTCCCGAACGCTCTGGAGCGGCCGCGGCGCCCAATACATCCTCCAAACCCGCCGATTCTCAGAGACTTCGAGTGATCCCGATCCGATTGTGTCCCGATCTTCGCGCCGTTTTACAGCGGCAATATACGACGAAGCACGACGAAGCAGAGGCATGCGCAGGCAGCGCGTGCGGCAGGGCCGTCGGCGAGAGAGAATCGGCGAGCGTGCGGCCCTCCCCGCGCGAGCGAGCCGGGGGGGCGCGCGCCTGGACAACCTCGAGGCGTCGGATCTCTGGGCTCGCGGGTCCGCCGGCGGCCATCTGTCGCACCTCTGCCCCTCCCGTCCTTCGGGCTGGACGAAAGGGGGGGGATTGGAAAATCGGGGGCGGAAAAGAGGGGGGTGATGACTAGGGGGGGATGGATATCATGGCGGGGGCCATGATATCTCCCCAGATTTCATGGTGCCTCTTCTTATTTCATTACGTCCCTGGCCCCCCCGCTGGGCCGCGCACATGCCGCCGGTCATGATTTGCACCCCTCCCTCTTGGACACCCCCCTCTTGGCCGCTCCCGAGAAAAGGGGGGGTTAAGGAATCTGCTGCGTGCAGCTGGCTTCGGCCCCACCGAGGGGCCCATTCCTCGGTACATAGCCGCCTCTGGCGCCGCGCGAGCGAGCGGGGGGACGCGCGCCTCGACAACATCGAGACGTCGGATTTCTGGGTTCGCGGCCGCTGGCGGCCATCTGTCGCACCTCTGTTCAAGTCGGGCCTGTCCCCCTATACAGGGGGATTTTCGACGGAAAGTAAGAGATACCCCAAACATAGTCCAAAAATAATCCCAAAAAATAGTCTAGGGACTACCGGCGTGGCGTCGGGCGCTGGGCAGCGCCGGGTGCTTCGGTCGCGCTTCCCGGCGCCAGCAGCGCTTCGGGCCGGCGCCAGCAGCGCTTCGGGCCGACCTTGCCTCGGCAGGCGCGGTCCCTCGGAGGCTGCGCAGAGTCCTCCCTGGGCGTGCATCCGAAGATGTGTGTTTTTCGGTCCGCGGCCCCCCGGAGCTCCAGATCGGGGGCGGACAGAACCCCCAACAGTGACACGTCGATTAGTGAATTGTCCGTTTCCGGTTCTCGAGAGGGCGCCGTGGCCGTTATTTTCCAGGCTTGCGCCCGCCAGGTTTGGGCCTCAGGTCGTTTTCTCTAAACCACGTTTTACTAAAGGGGGGTCTGTCCATCCCCGATCCCCCCAAGCGGCGTTGCGCCCCAAATTTGTGCCTGAGTACCCCGGGCCCGCCGCCGCATGCGTCGACGGCGTGGTGGTGGAGCGCTGCGGCTGCGGCTGGGCCGCCGCGCGGGCAGACGGGCGGGCGCACGGGCGGGGTGCCTTCCTCTCTTGATGGGCCGGTCTTCCACCACCGCCACCGTACACTTGCGGGGGGGAAGGAGGTGGAGGAGGAGGAGGAGGAGGAGGAGGAGGAGGAGGAGGAGGAGGAGGAGGAGGAGGAGGACCCCCTCCCCCTCCTACTTCGGGTGGTGGCGGTGGGAAACACGCCCCTCGGGGCGTGATCGGGCGGCCTGGCCGCGCTCCCACCACGGCCGTTCTCTCTCGGCTGCCTCCTGCCACGGCGGTTCTCTCTATGTTGCCTCCTGCGCTGAAGTCGGACCTGTCCCCCTACAGAGGGGATTTGCGACGAAAAATTTCGCAGTGCCCCAGAAATAGTCAAACAGTGCTCCAGAACTGGTCTGGGCACCATTTTTTGCGGATTCTGTTTGACCTTTTTGGGCGTTTTATTATTATTATTATTGTTTATTATTATTTATTATTATTATTTTTCGTCGAACATCCCTCTGTAGGGGGGCACGCCCGACATAATCCTGCGCCTGCGGCATCCGCTTCCGCCTCCGCCGCCGGGGCCTCGGCGGCGGAGGTGGGAAACACGCCCACCATCTCTTTCTCTCTCTCTCTCTCTCTTCCTCCGGGCGTGGTCGGGCCCTTGGCCGCGCTCCCACCACGGCCGTTCTCTCTCGGTTGCCTCCTGCGCCTGCGGCATCCGCTTCCGCCTCCGCCGCCGGGGGCCCGGCGGCGCCCCCGCCCCGCCCGCCCCCCGCCTGCGGGGGGTCCCCGCGGCCGCCGCGGCCCCGGCCCGCTCCTTTCCTGGCCCCCGCTGGGGAGGAGGAGGAGGGGGAGGAGGGAGGGAGGAGGAGGAGGAGGAGAGAGGAGGGGGGAAGGAGGAGCGGAGGAGGGGAGGAGGGGGAGGAGGAGGAGGAGGAGGAGGAGGAGGAGGAGGAGGAGGAGGAGGAGGAGGAGGAGGAGGAGGAGGAGGAGGAGGAGAAAGGGCCCCAGCGGCCCAGCAGGCGCTGACCGACGGGGCGCTGAAGTCCACCACGCACCGCGTCGTGAAGGCCTCGCGGTGGGCTCGCCCTGCCTCGCCGCACTCTCCGCCTGCTCCCTCGTCGTCGTCGTCGTCGTCGTCGTCGTCATCGTCGTCATTATCACCAACATCACCATCACCATCACCATCACCATCACCATCACCATCACCATCATCAGCAGCAGCATCATCATCATCGTCAGCAACGCCATCATCGTCATCAACATCATCACTATCATCATCATCATCATCATCATCATCATCATCATCATCATCATCATCACCATCATCACCATCATCATCATCACCATCATCATCATCATCATCATCATCATCATCATCATCATCATCATCGTCATCGTCATCGTCATCGTCATCGTCATCGTCGTCGCGCCGTTGTCCTCGTCCTCGCCGTCGTCGCCCCCTTCATCCTCCTCCACCATCCAGAGTTCTGTTCTTCTGCTCCTCCCTCCTCATCTGCTTCCCATTTCACCCCCCATCCTCACGCCGCTGCTGCCCCTCCTCAACCGCCAAGTGGCCGCCCCCCCTCCTCCGTGTTTCACGACTCTGGCACTCGTCCTGCTCTTGTCTCCCCCCTCCCCCCTGTGCCTCCCACTGTTCCCCCCGTCCTCCTTCTCCGCCTCCTCCTCCTCCATATTCCTCCTCCTTCCTGTTCCTCCTCTTCCTCGCCCATCTGCTTTCTCCTTCCCCCCCTTGCCGATGCTTCTCAGTCCTCCTCCACCCCTTTGTCTTTATACATAACAGCTTCTTTTCACACCCCAAGATGTGTTAGTGGAGCTGGCCGGGCATGTCCCCTGATATTGCATTACTATTCCATCGGGGAAACGTGAGACTCGAGTTTGCCCAAACTCGGTTTTGCTCACGCTTTTTGAAGGGCACGTTCTCGGGGGCCTCTTTGGCCGTATTAGGACATTCCTGGCCCGGCTGACGCCGTCGGAAGCCGTCTTGTGGGCCTCTCTGGGCCGACTTGGGGCCCTCTTGGGGTGCTTAAGGGCTGTTTTGGATGCCATCTAAGGTGTTTCTCTTGGGCCGTCTCGGGGCCCTCTTAGATCCGTCTATGGGGCTTCTTGGGTCGTTCTGGGGTCATCCCGGAGGCCTCTTGGGCGATCTTGGGGCGATCTTGGGGAGCTCTTGGGCCGTCTCGGGCCGTCGGAATGCCGAACATTAGCAACTGCCGGAATCTCTTAAACACCTGAAGGCCATCGATGATTTTGCCCTTTTCGGGCCTTCCTGTACGCCCTCTTTGGGGCCTCTTGGAGACCTCTTGGGGGCCTCTCAGGCCGTCTTGGGCCATCTTGGAGCCATCTTAGGCCGTCTTGATGGCCTTCTGGCCCGTCTGGCGCCGTCGGAAGCAGTCCTGAGGGCCTCTCTGGGCCGACTTGGGGCCCTCTTGGGGTGCTTAAGGGCCGTCTTGGAGGCCATCTTGGGCGTCCTGGCGTTCTGGGGTCATCTTGGAGGCCTCTTGGGCGATCTTGGGGCGATCTTCGGGGGCTCTTGGGCCGTCGGAAGGCCGTCGGAATGCCGAAACGATGCAACTGCCAAAATCCTTCAATCACAAGGAATATCAATGATGTTTGCCTCTTCGGGCCTTCCTGGAGGCCCTCTTGGAGGCCTCTTGGGCCTTCTTGGAGGCTTCTTGGGGGCCTCTTGGACCGTTTTGGGCTATCTTTGAGCCATCTTGGGCCGTCTTGACGGGCTCCTGGGCCGTCTGGCGCCGTGGAAGCCGTCTTAAGAGGCCTCTATGGGCCGGACTTGAGGCCCGCTTGTGGTGCTTAAGGGCCGTCTTGAAGGCATCTAGGGCGTACTGGAGGCCCCTTGGGCCGTCTTGGGGTCCTCATGGGGCAGGCTTGGGGGCCTCTTGGTCCGTTCTGCTGTCATCTTGGAGGCCTCTTGGGCGATCTTGCGACGACCTTTGGGGGCTCTTGGGCCTTCTCGGGCCGTCGGAAGGCCAAAAAGAAGCACATGCTTACACCCTTCAACAACCTAAGGAACGTCAATGATTGTGGCCTCTTCGGGCCTGAGGAGGACGTCTTGGAGACCTCTTGGGCCGTCTTGGAGGCCTGCTCTTCGGTGCCTCTTGGGCCCTCTTGGGGGCTTCCTGGGCGGACTTGGAGGCATCTTCGACCCTCCTTGTCCGTCTTGGAGGCCATGTTGGATTATCTTGGGCGACGTTGGGGGCCATCTCGTGCCATCCGAGCCGCCTTGGAGACTATCTTGGGCCATCACGGGGCGGGAAAGGCGTTGACGGCCGAGTTTTGGGGTCCCCGGTGGCTGGCGGGGCGGGCCGAAGCCCCAGGGGGAGCTCGTTTGGACAACGAACCACAACCAAAGACCGTAGGATCTAACGCCAGGCACCCCTGTTGCAAGCCCACGGGGCGGCGGATCGGAGACGCCCACGGCGAACCACCGCCGCCCGCAGCCTTTTTGGAAGCGCCTCTGTGGCCGGCAGCTGGGCCAGAGGTTGGCCAAGCTATCGGGCCAGTTGTTCCCCGAGTCGGTTTGGACAGACTTCGGGGAACGCGTGGGGGAGCAAGAAGAGGAGGAGGAGGGGGAGGATGAGGAAAAATGGAGGGGGAGGAGGAGGAGGAGGAGGAGGAGGAGGAGGAGGAGGCGGGGGAGGATGAGGAGGAGGCCTCTTGGGCGCCTCTTGGGGCACTCTTGGTGCCTCCTGGGAGCTTCCTGAGGGCCTCTGGGATTGTGATTGGGGCTTTTGGGGGCTTCTTGGGGGGCCGCTTTGGCTGTCTTGGGGCGTTCCTGGCTTGTCTGACGCTGTCGGAAGCCGTTTTGGGGGGCATGTCTGGGTAGTCTTGGGGCCCTTTTGGGGCATATCAGGGGTTCTTAGAGGCCATATTAGGCGTCTTGGAGGCCTCTTGGGTCGTTTTAGGGCCCTCTTGGGACCATCTTGGAGGCCTCTTGGGCGATCATAGGGGCCTCTCGCGTCATCTTGAGCCGTCGGAATGCCGAGAAGAAGCACATGCAACAATCCTTCAACAACCTCTGGATAATTAATGATTTTGGCCTCTTCGTGCCCTCCTGGAAGACCTCCTGGACGCCTTTTGGGCCGTCTTGGAGGCCTCTTGGGGGCCCCTTGGGCTGTCTTGGGCCATCTTGAGGCCATCTTAGGTCGTCTTGGGTGCATCTTGGGCCGTCTTGGAGGCATCTTGGGGCCATTTTAGCCGTCTTGGAGGCCATTTTGGGCGTCTTGGACGCCCCTTGGGCCCTCTTGGGGCCATCTTGGTGGCCTCTTGGGCCGTCATTGGGCCATCTTGGAGGCCTTTGGGGCGATCTTGGGGGCTTCTTGGGCCGTCTGGAGCCGTCGGAATGCCGAAAAGAAGCACATGCAACAATCCTTCAACGACCTAAGGAAAATCAGTGATTTTGGCCTCTTCGGGCCCTCCTTGAGGACCTCTTGGAGGCCTCTTGGGCCGTCTTGGAGGCCTCTTGGGGGCCTCTTGGGCCTTCTTGGGCCATCTTGAGGCCATCTCAGGCCGGTTCGGGTGCATCTTGGGCTGTCTTGGAGGCATCCTGGGGCCATCTTAGCCGTCTTGGAGGCCATCTTGAGCGTCTTGGAGGCCTCTCGGCCGGTCTTGGGGCCCTCTTGGGAGCATCTTGGGAGCGTCTTGGGCCGTCATGGGGCCATCTTGCAGGCCTCGTGGGCGATCTTGGGGCGATCTTGGGGGCCTCCTGGGCCGTCTTGGGCCGTCCGAAAGCCGAAAAGACGCAAATACCAAAATCCTTCGAAAACCTAAGAACAATCAATGATTTTACCCTCTTCGGTCCCTCCTGGAGGACCTCTTGGAGGCCTTTCGGGCAGTCTTGGAGGCCTCTTGGGGGCCTCTTGGGCCGTCTCAGGCCATCTGGAGGCCATCTCAGGCCGTCTTGGGTGCATCTTGGGCCGTCTTGAGGGGATCTTGGGGCCATCTTTGCCGTCTTGGAGGCCATCTTGTGCGTCTTGGAGGCCATCTTGGGCCGTCTTGGAGCCGTCTGGACAGGAGAAATCCTTTGGAGCCGGGTCTGGGCAATCTTTCCGGGACCCCGGCGGGACGGGCCGAAGCCCCAGGGGGAGTTCTTTTGGAAAAAGACCCCAAACCAAAAACGATAGGATTTGGCACGCCAGTCACTCCTGTGATGAATCGACAGGGGAGGAGGAGGAGGAGGAGGAGGAGGAGGAGGAGGAGGAGGAGGAGGAGGAGGAGGAGGAGGAGGCTTCTTGGGCGCCTCTTAGGGCACTCCTTGGGGCCTCCTGGGAGCTTCCTGGGGGCCTCTTGGAGGGTTTTTGGGGGCGTTTGGGGGCTTCTTGGGGGGTACCCAGACATAGCAGGGGTTCTTAGAGGCCATCTTGGGCGTCTTGGAGGCCTCTTGGGCCGTTTTGGGGCTTGAGGCCGTCTTGAGTGCTTTTTGGGCCGTCATAGGGCCATCTTGGAGGCCTCTTGGGCGATCTTGCGGGCCTCTTGCGCCGTCTTGAGCCGTCGGAATGCCGAGAAGAAGCAAATGCAAAAATCCTTAAACAACCTAGGGAAACCCCTGATTTTGGCCTCTTCGCGCCCTCCTTGACGACCTCTTGGAGGCCTCGTGGGCCGTCTTGGAGGCCTCTTGGGGGCCTCTTGGGCCGTCTTAGGCCGTCTGGAGGCCATCTCAGGCTGTCTTGGGTGCATCTTAGGCCGTCTTGGAGGCATCCTGGGGCCATCTTAGCCGTCCTGGAGGCCATTTGGGGCGTCCTGGAGGCCATCTTCGGCCGTCTTGGGCCGTCTGGAGGCCATCTTTAGGCCGTCTTGGAAGCATCTTGGAGGCCATCTTGGGTCCTCTTGGAGCCACCTGGGGCAGGAGGACCTTCGGCAGCCACCTCTGGAAGATCCCTGCGTGGGGTCGGCGGGCCGCGCCGAGGAGCCGCCAAGGGGGGAGCCCTTGTGGAGAAGCCAACGCCGACAGGACTTGGCACGCCAGGCACCCCTCCAGGGCTCGTTTCGATTCCTCCGATTCGATTCGATTCGATTTCGATGGTTTCCGATTCCGATTCGATTCGACTTCGGATTCCGATTTGGGCTCCGATTTCTTATTGGAGGCACACTAGCCTGCCGATTTCCGCCGATTCGACTTCTCCCGACTCGGCTGCCGATTTCCGCCGATCCGACTCATTTCGATCGCCGATCCGACTTGTCGATTCGACTTTGGGGGCGCCGGCCCCTCTTGCAAGCAGCCAATGTCAAAATCCATCAAAAAACATAAGGACAATCAGTGTTTTTGGGCTTCTCTGGCTTTCTTGGAGGCCCTCTTGGAGGCCTCTTGGGCCGTCTTGGGCCACTTCGAGCCAACTTCGGCCATCTTGGTGGGTTCCTGGCACGTCTGACGCCGTCGGGAGCCGTCTTGGGGGCCTCTCTGAACCGACTTGGGGTGCTCTCGGGGCGCTTCGGGGCCGTCTTTGAGGCCTCTTGGGCCGTCATGGGGCGCTCGTGGAGCGTCTGGGAGGCCTCTTGGGGTCCTCTTGGGCCGTCTTAGGCCATGTGGAGGCTAGCTTCGGCCGTCTTGGGTGCATCTTGGGCCGTCTTGGAGGCATCTTGGAACCATCTTAGCCGTCTTGGAAGCCATCTTGGGCCATCTTGGGGCCGTCCGGGGCAGGAAAACCCTTGGCAACCACCTCCTCCGGGACCCCGGCGGGGCGCGCCGGAGCCCCAGGGTGAGATCTTCTGGAAAAAGAACCAAAACCATCATCTAGCACGCCAGGCACCCCTGCGATGAATAGAAAGGGGGCAGCGGATCGAAGACGCCCACGGCGAGTCACCGCCGCCCCCTGCCTTTTTGGAAGCGCCCATGTGGCCGAACGTTAAGGCCAGACCTGCCAAGCTTTCAAATCATGTGTTCCCCGAATCGGTTTGGAAAGCCATCGGGGAACACGTGGGCATCTTGAAGGTCCTCTTGGCCGTCTGGAGGCCATTTTGACACTTCGGGCCTTCTTGGAGGACGTCTTGGAGGGCTCTTGGGCCGTCTTGGAGGCCATCTTGAGCGTCTTGGAGACCTCTTGGGCCGTCTTGGGGGCCTATAGGGGCCGTGTCTTGGGCCTGTTGGGCGATCTTTGGGGGCTCGTGGGCCGTCTCGGGTCGTCGGAAGGCAGAACAAAGGCAAATGCCACAATCCTTCAAAAACCAATGGGAAATCAATGATTTGGCCTTCTCGGGCCTTCCTGGAGGCCCTCTTGGAGGCCTCTTGGGCTGTCTTGGGCCATCTTAGGGCCACCTTCGGCCGTCTTGGTGGGCTCCTGGTACGTCTGACGCCGTCGGAAGCCGCTTGGGTGGCCTCTATGGGCCGACTTGGGGCCCTCTTGGAACGCTCCAGGGTCATCTTTGAGGCCATCTTGGGCGTCTTGAAGGCCTCCCGTGCCGTCTTGGGGGCCTCTTGGGGCCATCTTGGGGCCCTCTTGGGCCGGTCTGGGGCCATCTTGGAGGCCTCTTGGGTGATCTTTCGGCGATCTTTGGGGGCTCTTGGGCCGTCTCGGACCGTCGGAAGGCCGAAAAGAAGCAAATTTCAACATCCGTCCAAAACCTTAGGAACATCAATGTTTTTGGCCTCTTCTGGCCTTCCTGGAGGCCCTCTTGGGGGCCTATTGGGCCGTCTTGGGCCAGCTTCGAGCCAACTTCGGCCATCTTGGTGGGTTCCTGGCACGTCTGACGCCGTCGGGAGCCGTCTTGGGGGCCTTTCTGGGCCGACTTGGGGCCCTCTTGGGGCGCTTCGAGGCCGTCTTGGAGGCCATCTTGGGCGTCTTGGAGGCCATCTAGGGCGTGTTGGAGGCCTCTTGGGCCGTCTTGGGGCCCTCTTGGGGCCGTCTTGGAGGCCACTTGGGCCGTCATGGGGCCCTCTTGGGGGCTTCTTGGGCGATCTTGGGGGCCTCTTGGGCCGTCTTGGGTCGTCGGAAAGCCGAGAAGAAGCAAATGCCAACATCCTTCAAAAACCTAAGGAAAATCAGTGATTTTGGCCTCTTCGGGCCCTGGAGGACCTCTTGGGGCCTCTAGGGCCGTCTTGGAAGCCTCTGGGGGGCCTCTTGGGCCGTCTTTGGCCATCTTCAGGCTATCTTAGGCCGTCTAGGGTACATCTTGGGCCGTCTTGGAGGCATCCTGGGGCCATCTGAGCCGTCTTGGAGGCCATCTTGGCCGTCTTGGAGGCATCTTGGCCGTCTTGGAGGCCATCTTGGGGCCGTCTGAAGCAGGAAAACCGTTTGCAACCCGGTCTTCCGGGTGGCCGGCGGGACGCGCCGGAGCCCCTAGGGGGGGTCTTTTGTAAAAGAACCAAAACCAAAAGCGATACGATTCGGCACGCCAGGCACCCCTGCGATGAGTCGACAGGGTGCGGCGTATCGAAGACGCCTTCGGCGAATCACCGCCGCCCCCTGCCTTTTTGGAAGCGCCTATGTGGCCGAACTTTGAGGCCAGACCTGCCAAGCTATCGGACCATGTGTTCCCCGGATCGGTTTGGAAAGCCTTCGGGGAACACGTGGGCATCTTGAAGGTCCTCTTGGCCGTCTGGAGGCCATTTTGACCCTTTCGGGCCTTCTTTGAGGACGTCTTGGAGGGCTCTCGGGCCGTCTTGGCCTTCCTGGAGGCCCTCTTGAAGGCCTCTTGGGCTGTCTTGGGCCATCTTAGGGCCATCTTCGGCCGTCTTGGTGGGCTCCTGGTCCGTCTGACGCCGTCGGAAGCCGTTTGGGTGGCCTCTATGGGCCGACTTGGGGTCCTCTTGGAATGCTCCAGGGCCGTCTTGGAGGCCATCTTGGGCGCCTCCTGTGCCGTCTTGGGGGCCTCTTGGGGCCGTCTTGGGGCCCTCTTGGGCCGTTCTGGGGCCACCTTGGAGGCCTCTTGGGCGATCTTTCGGCGATCTTTGGGGGCTCTTGGGCCGTCTCGGGCCGTTGGAAGGCCGAAAAGAATTATCCTGGCGATGGACCCAACCATATGCAGTTACGAGTACCGCAAAGCAGGTTGAACGAATGAGAGGGAGCTCCCTATGGGGCCACGAAACGTGTGAGGGGTGTGCTGAAATGGGTGCGGTGCCGCCATGCGGACGCAGCCACTGGGGCCCTCGGTGGAGCTCCCTATGGGGCCACGAAACGTGTGAGGGGTGTGCCGAAATGGGGGGTGGAACCGCATGCGACGCAGCCGCTGGGGCCCCGGTGGAGCTCCCTATGGGCCACGAAAACCGTGTGAGGGGTGTGCCGAATATGGGGGTGGAACCGCAGCGGACGCAGCACTGGGCCCTCGGTGTTCGGTGAGCTCCTATGGGGCCCACGAAACGGGTGAGGCATGTGGGGGAGGGGGTGTGCCGAAATGGGGGGTGGAACCGCATGAGGACGCAGCCACTGGGCCCTCGGTGGAGCTCCCTAGGGGGCACGAAAACGTGTGAGGGTGTGCCGAAATGGAGGGTGGACCGCATGCGGACGCAGCCACGGGGGCCTCCGCTGGGAGCTCCATATGGGGAAACGAAACGGCGGGAGGGGTGTCCGAAATGGGTGCGTTCCGCCATGCTGGGACGCAGGCCATGGGGCCCGTGGAGCCCCCTATGGGGCCACGAAACGTGCGAGGGGTGTGCCAGTATGTGGGGTTGCACCGCATGCCAGCGCAGCCACTGGAGCCTTCGGTGGAGCTCCCTATGGAGCCACGAAACGTGTGAGGGGTGTGCCGAAATGGTGGGTGGAACCGCATGCGAGCGCAGCCACTGCGGCGTTCGGTGGAGCTCCCTATGGGGCCACGGGACGTGTGAAGGGCGTGCCGAAAAAGGAGGTGGAACCGCATGCGGGCGCAGCCACTGGGGCCTTCGGTGGAGCTCCCTATGGGGCCACGAAACGTGTGAGGGGTGTGCCAGAATGGGGGGTGGAACCGCATGCGGGCGCAGCCACTGGGGCCTTCGGTGGAGCTCCCTATGGGGCCACGAAAAGTGTGAGGGGTGTGCCAGAATGGGGGGTGGAACCGCATGCGGGCGCAGCCACTGGGGCCTTCGGTGGAGCTCCCTATGGGGCCACGAAACGTGTGAGGGGTGTGACGAAATGGGTGCGGCGCCGCCATGCGGACGCGGCCACTGGGGCCTTCGGTGGAGCTCCCTATGGGGCCACGAAACGTGTGAGGGGTGTGGCCAGAATGGGGTGTGGGAGGAGGGGGAGGAGAGGGGATGGCGGGAGGGAGGGAAGGAGGCCTCCGGGGAACGCGTGGCACCGTCTAGTCAACGAGGACCCAACACACAGGATGGTTGGAAAAAACATTTCAACACCGTCCAAAAAACCTTAGGAAAAATCATGTTTTTGGCTCTTCTGCCTTCCTGGAGGCACTCTTGGGGACTATTGGCGTCGGGCCAGCTTCGAGACAACTTCGGCAATATCTTGGGGGTTCATTGACGTCTGCCGCCGTGGGAGCCGTCTTGGGGGCCTTTCTGGCCGACTTGGGCCCTCTTGGGGCGCTTCGGGGCCGTCTTGGAGGCCATCTTGGGCGTCTTGGAGGCCATCTTGGGCGTGTTGGAGGCCTCTTGGGCCGTCTTGGGGCCCTCTTGGGGCCGTCTTGGAGGCCACTTGGGCCGTCATGGGGCCCTCTTGGGGGCCTCTTGGGCGATCTTGGGGGCCTCTTGGGCCGTCTTGGGTCGTCGGAAAGCCGAGAGGAAGTAAATGTCAACATCCTTCAAAAACCTATGGCAAATCAATGATTTTGGCCTCTTCGGGCCCTCCTGAAGGACCTCTTGGAGGCCTCTTGGGCCGTCTTGGAGGCCTCTTGGGAGCCTCTTGGGCCGTTTTGGGCCATCTTGAGGCCATCTTAGGCCGTCTAGGGTGCATCTTGGGCCATCTTGGAGGCATCTTGGGGCCATCTTAGCCATCTTGAGGCCATCTTGGCCGTCTTGGAGGCCATCTTACGCCATCTTGGAGCCGTCTGGAACGGAAAAACCCTTTGCAACCACCTCTGGAAGATCTTTAGGTATCCTCCCGGGACCCCGGCGGGACGCGCCGGAGCCCATTGGGAGAGTTCTTTTGGAAAAGAGCCAAAACCAAAATCGTAAGAAGTTCAGCACGCCAGGCACCGCTGTGATGAATCAACAGGGGGCGGCGGATCTAGTGGCCTTCGGCCCATCCCTCCACCGTGCCTGGGTTATGTGTTAGAAGCCTTTTGGATGTTTGTTAGGATATTGTGGGAGGCCTGTCGGGGCCTCTTATAGGCAGTTTTTATGTGTATGGGCGGCCGTTTTGGGGGCCTCTTGGGGCCTCTTGGGGCCTCTCGGGGGCCTCTTGGGGGCCTCTTGGGCTCTCTTGTGGGCCTCTTGGGGCCTGCTGGGGGCCTCCTGGGGCGGAAGGCTCGAATTGTCGGTTCGTGCTCCTCCTCTTGGGCCCCTCTTGGGGCCGTTTTGTTGCCATTTTGGGCGATCTTGGGCGCCTCTTGGGCCGTTTTGGGACCCTCTAGGACCGCCTTGGGGCCGTTTTGGGGGCCTGTTTGGCCGTCTTGGGGCGGTTTGGGGGGCTTCTGGGGCCATCTTGGAGTGTCGGAAGCCCGAAAACGCGCAACGCGAAAAACATCGAACCCACACAACGACAAGCACTGATTGTGGCCTCTTTGGGCCCTCTCAGGGGTCTTCGTGGAGCGTTCTTGAGGCCTCTTGG